>QGSO01000874.1:0-157979 GCA_011037825.1 Carya cathayensis | reverse complement strand
TGATTCTGAGATTATTACAGAATCATGGAAGCTCAGTAGTCAATATGCTGCCTCTGTTACGATCATGTCTCGGAGGTTACTGGCGAGGGTAAGTGAGATTGATCATCTTAACATCCGAATATCTGAGTTACAACAGAAGCTTGCTAATAAGGATATGGAGAATAAAAGGCTACAGCAAGAAAACCAAGAGTTGAAGAAATTTGCAGATTGGTATGCTCATGATCTACAACCACGAATAGAAGAGCTGGAACGAGAAAGGATTCAGATACAGGGTCAACATCGACAGATAACAGCAGAGGTTCATCGTTTTCTAGAGAAATAGGGACAAACTACTGTTAATCTAGCTGGCTTAGTAAGAAACTTTTGACAAAGCGTGTCCAGCATAGCTTGTATTTCTTTTGACTAAAATAAAATTTGAAGAGAAACTAGTTTGTCTTCTTCTTTATGTTATCTCTATAAAGTCAGTCTTCAACTCAATCCAATATGCATCAAAACTTATTCTCATCTCTATAACTCCTCTGCATTCCTTCAACATTCTCGCCTTAAGTTTTCAGTTCTTTTCTCAATGGCTCAATCTTCTAACATTTCCCTAGATCCATCCATGAGGTATTCAGCACCTCAACCTCCTGTCCTTTCTGCAGCTGCCATTGGTGCCATGCTGCAGCAAGAAAATACTAGTATGGCTAATAAGTCAGACTCTGATGCTGTCTACGACTTGGTGAGTCTTGGGACTCGCTACTCATCTTCTATAATTGCTTTTTCCCAGCGGGTACAAGCCAAAAACCATGAGGTTGAAAGGCTTAAGGAACAAATTGTTGTACTTCAACGAATTGTTCAAGAATCTCACACCAGGGAAGGAATCCTTCGGCAGCAGAATAAACAGCTGAAAACTCTACTGGATTCTTCATTCCGCTTGCCAGCTCCCATGAATAGGGATGATATGATATTGTATGAAGAGAGTGAGCGTCTCCAACATGAGGCTAAGAACCTCAAGTTTATGTAGAAGCATTTTATTAAAAAAAATATCTCTCTATATTTATGAACTCTGGTTTTATCCTTTAAGAGATATTCGTAACATGCTTCATACCTATTTCTCTTCTAATCATATATAATCTATCTTCTGGTAAAGGTTTTGCGAAAATATCTGCTAACTGATCAAGTGTGTTTGTGAACTCTAACACTATATCGCTTTTCAGCACATGATCTCAAAGAAATTCACGCCTAATGAAAACTAAAATCTCAAGCCTAGTATTTGGTGCATTTCTTAAGGACATGTGGATTTACAACCCAGAGACGTATTGCTCTGATACCACCTGTGACGCCCCCAAATTCCGCTTGGGATTGAACGGACATTTGAAGCGTCGGGACATGCAACACAAGGTTACCTGCCCCCGTTCATGACATATAAGATGCAATGTTTCTAACATGCATCTAGCATTATGCAATATTCGCAGCGGATAATCTTTTTCTTTAGCAATACTATGCACCAAACTAAATATATCCCAAATACTTGAAACATAATTCATACATAAAGGCATACTAAAAAGCCGTGATCACCACACTAGTCTAAAATGGTTGTGATCAAAAGAATACTTGAGATACAACTCCAAAAGTACAAGTATTAACCTAAGTTAAATACTATACCATCATCAACATCGCACCGTGGCCTAGTCGACCGTATTCAGTTGGTCAGATTCCAATTCTCCTTTGGGTCCTGTAACAAGATCTACCATTCGGGGGAATGGTAGTTGGGACTACCACAGTGAGATTTGATTACAAATCTCAGTAAGTTAACATAAAACTCACACACAGGTTAAAAATGCATGCATGGCAGTAAAAGCATAAATGCATAATTATAGTCATATATAAACATAGTATAACTTGACATATAGCATGACTTAACCAGAATTTAAACATGAACTGAAACTTGACTTAACATGGCATAAACTTAAGCTTAAAACATAACATGAACAAACAACATAACATGAACGTGAAACATAACATGGACATGAACATAACATAACATGAACGTGATCTTGAACATATCATAAAAGTGAACATAACATGATGTGAACATGAACTTGGAACATAACATAAACATGAACATAACATGTACGTGAGTATAATATAACATGAACTTGATCTGAAACTTGACTTAACATAAACTTGGAATCTTATTTAATTGTCTTGATAAATAATGTGCATTAATACGTACTCCACAGTTGTTGTGGCCCCACGTATTCAAGTAACATAAAACATAATACGTACTCCACAGTTGTTGTGGCCCCACGTATTCTACATGTCACAATTGCTGTGTCTCATGTAGTGTATGCTCCACAGTTGTTGTGGCCCCATACTTCATGCTCCACAGTTGTTGTGGCCCCATGAATTCACATAACATAAAATATAATACGTACTCCACAGTTGTTGTGGCCCCACGTATTCTACATGTCACAATTGCTGTGTCTCATGTAGTGTATGCTCCACAGTTGTTGTGGCCCCATACTTCATGTAACATAAAATATAATACGTACTCCACAGTTGTTGTGGCCCCACGCATTATAAGTAACATAAATATAATACGTACTCCACAGTTGTTGTGGCCCCACGCATTATAAGTAACATAACATAAATATAATACGTACTCCACAGTTGTTGTGGCCCCACGCATTATAAGTAACATAAATATAATACGTACTCCACAGTTGTTGTGGCCCCACGCATTATAAGTAACATAACATAAGATATAATACGTACTCCACAGTTGTTGTGGCCCCACGCATTATAAATAACATAACATAAATATAATACGTACTCCACAGTTGTTGTGGCCCCACGCATTATAAGTAACATAACATAAATATAATACGTACTCCACAGTTGTTGTGGCCCCACGCATTATAATAACATAACATAAATATAATACGTACTCCACAGTTGTTGTGGCCCCACGCATTATAAGTAACATAACATATAATACGTACTCCACAGTTGTTGTGGCCCCACGCATTATAAGTAACATAAATATAATACGTACTCCACAGTTGTTGTGGCCCCACGCATTATAGTAACATAAAATATAATACGTACTCCACAGTTGTTGTGGCCCCACGCATTATATAACATAAAATATAATACGTACTCCACAGTTGTTGTGGCCCCACGCATTATAATAACATAAATATAATACGTACTCCACAGTTGTTGTGGCCCCACGTATTATACGTATCATAACATGTCTTATCTTTCTTAATGATGGATATTAATTAATATCATATACTTTTCTAACATGGCGTATACTTGTAAATGGCATAATATGATTTAATCATAAACATTTCATGGCATACATGTATCATATGGCATACTTAACATGGCATACTTATAACATACATCATTGTATGGCAGAAAAGATTATTTAACAGATAATTATTCATGAGAGATTAAATCATACGTAACAGATAAACATGTAATGACATAGCATGACATGGCATATACGATAACATACATACATAAATTGTAGTTCCCTTACCCATCACACATACACAATAAACTGATAGTAAGTTAGAGGCTAACTTACCTCGATCGTCGCGTTCTATGAGAATAGAGCGCGAGACACGAGGAACTGCACAACAGCTGGAAGAGGAACACTCAAGTCCTTAAGATTTTCACTTCTGAACTCAATTGCCATATTGTAAGCACTTGCAACACCACGGCCAACTTGAGGTTTCACTATACTCGGAAGAGATAAATTGACTTCAGAAAGCCTTTGCACTAAAACAAGTTCATTAAAATTATCAATAACAACCAAACAAACAACTCATTTCTCAATCCATATACTCTTAGCCATAGTCAACCACAAGATGACACCAGTCATCCCGGACTATAATCCATATCATCACTGCTTCGGGACACTGTCATACAGTTTCCCAACATTACACCATACGCTCCACACTTCTCTGCTACGCCATTCAACCCTTCGTGACACGCCATCCGATGTATCACGACTTAGTACAGAGTACACTCACGTTAACTCTCTTCCATTCACACTACAAAACCCATCACTGCGATACACGTCTCACGGTGCATCGCTACGCGACACGGAGTACGCGCTACGCGTACTTCCTTCGCTACAACACTCATCAACACGATGCACATCACACGATGCATCGCCATACCACACGGAGTACACTACATGCGTACTCCCTTCCTTCTACGACCCACATCACTACAGTGCACGTCGCGCGGCGCGTCGCTGCATTACACAGAATACGCTACACGCGTATTCTCTTCACACAACCCGCCGTATCACATCTACGGCATCCATCTCACGCCTATACTTCACAGCACAGTCCACAAAATACACAATCAAACTCAACACTTCACAACCACACTTCGCTTCACAACTACGCAACGAATTCCACAAATACAACTACACAATCCACAAACCAACCAACTATTTTAAACGTAAAATAACTAGAGATAGAAGGTTATACCATCGACGGGATAACCCGTGCGTCGCTCGTTGTTCGTCACGAACATGCGTCGGAGGAACGTACGTGGCGGCGTACGGTGGCTGTCCACCACATAAAGTGGTAGTTTGGGCTTGAGAAAGGCTAGGCGTGGTCTTGGAAGACTCATGATTTTACAGCTGTCGGTGAAGAACAAAATACGTGATTTACGGAAAAGATAAACTATACGCGTGATTCCAGATGAGGGTAAAGACAAGAGAGATGTGATTGCTGTCGGGAAATAATCCAAAACTGATAATTTTAGCGGGCTGTTACAGTTGACGTTCAGCTGGTTTTAACAACTTGAGAAAGAGACGTAGAGAATTTGATTTCTTCGGCTTGAGGGTTGTTGACGAAAAAAAAAATGTATATGTTGAGGAGTTTACGGAATGAAGTGTTTTTCTTTGACTTCTTGGCTGGATGGACAAAAACGAATGGAAAGAGACGTGGGAGAGTTTTTCTTCGGCTTGAGAGAGTTGACGCTGGAGAGTTTTTACGGAAAGCTAAAAATTGAGGGAGCTAGCAGATGGAAGCAAGAAGTCATTGTTTACGGAAAGGGGAGTTGGATTCTTCTTCAAACGTGATCAAGCAAAGAACAGAAAAAAGGAAAGAAAAAAAAAAAAGGTAGACGGAAGAAAAAGAAGCAGCTGGTTTTCGGCGGAAGAAAGTTGAAAAAAAGAAAGTTGAAAAAAAGAAAGTTAAAACACACATGCAGAAAGCAGCTTGCACATGCAGCAGCTCACACATGCAGAAAAGGGCACCGAACGAAAGAGTCAAGACAGCAACTCACGGAGTGATCTACGGGGCTCCAGTTCTCTTTTTCTTTATCATTGTTTTGTTATTCTTTTGAGCTGGCTGTAAGCTTACAAACCTTATAAATACTGGGGGTTTGAAGCTTATAAACATCACTTTTTCTTTTCTTTACATAGCAGACGGGAAGTTTTTTTTTCTGTATTTCTTCTTTACGTTCAGCATCTGTTTTTCTTTGAGTTGGTTTTTATCTCCTCTTCTTTCGTTTAGCACTTCTTTTATTTTATCTACTTTCCGTTTTCATTTTCATCTTGTTCTTGGGAAGTTTAGCTCTAGTTTTTTTGTTTGGATGGAACCCTCTGTTTTTGCTTCATTGTCTTTAGAAAAACAGAGGAATCGGCAGTTTTTAGTTTTTTTGGGTTCTTAATGCAAACCAGCTGTTCGGCTGGTGGTGTTATTTTACTCTATTTTTTTGTTTACGCTGGAACAGGACTTGGACGTTGCAGCAGATTTTTTTTCTAGTTTCTTTTCCTGTTTCTCTCTCGCAGCTTGTTGAAGACGGCGAGTTATTTTTTTTCACGTTGTTGTTCTTATTTGGTTCATGTTTCATTTTTACGTTGGAGATAATTTTTCTTCATTCTTACTGTTCTTCTTCTCTGTTTACATTTCCTTTTTTCGTTCAGCATTTTAATTGCTTTTCAGTTCAGCGTTTCTTTTCTTTCGGATACTTTTCTCTTTTATTTTCTTTGGAGTAGAGCATCTTTATTTATTTGTTATCTTCTCTTTCACTTTTATGTTCTTGTGCTATTTTCATGTATTTTATTTTTGTTATAAACAATGTCTATTTAATTTTCATAACTTTGTGTTGAACCTTGATTTTGGGGCTTTTCAATTTTCAGTGCATGTTTGTCAATTACTTTCTAATTTAGTTTAATTCTTAATTTAGTTTTATTAATTTCTGAATTTAATCTATTAGTCATTTACATTCCAATCCGACAATCAAAAATCTAAAAATATGAATCTAGTCCATGACTAGTAACCTCTCCATCCATTACACATACCATCCGCTTGTTTTCTCTTTGTGAAGTTTTTCACACTTTTTCAACGAGTTTAATTTTTGAGTAACTTTTCCTGAGGAGACGATCCAGGAATTTATTCCTAATTATTACACGACATCCTCCTGCACTTGGGAGAGCATTAGTGCTACTCATTTTTGAGTGAGTCATAGATCTTGTTACAGGACCCGAAGGAGAATTGAAATCTGACCAACTGAACACAGTCGACTAGGCCACGGTGCGATGTTGATGATGGCATAGTACTTAACTTAGGTTACTACTTGTACTTTTGGAGTTGTAGCTCAAGTACTCTTTTGATCACAACCATTTTGGACTAGTATGGTGATCATGGCTATTTAGTATACCTTTATGTATGAAATATGTTTCAAGTATTTGGGATATTTTTAGTTTGGTGCATAGTATTGCTAAAGAAAAAAAAATTATCCGCTGCGAATATTACATAATGCTAGATGCATGTTAGGAACATTGCATCTTATATGTCATGAACGGGCGCAGGCAACCTTGTGTTGCATGTCCCGACGCTTCAGATGTCCGTTCAATCCTAAGCGGAATCTGGGGGCGTCACATATAAGATCACTATTAATTTAAGCAAACATTTCATTCTAATGCTTGACATCTGCTTGGTCATTTCTAATGTAAATAACTTACACAATCCATCCAAGTCCAAGTAAACAATCATTACAAAAAAAAAAAAAACAATAAAATCAGTACTTACAATTCTCAATACTAGAAATTAACGTCGTTCAATGCCACAAACTCAATTCTTGGTTAGTAATAAGAACTAGGTGTCATGTCCATGTACCATTATTGGATGGTATAATTAAGTTTATATGTCTGATCAGCATGTCCCAAATAGGCATGACACCTAACCTGCATTATTTAATAAGCTTTTATTTACAATCATAAAATATAAACTATACATGCAATTTAATAAATGTCCCAAAATAGGCACGATACCTTAGAAGGAACTACTAGACATTAGTTTTATAATGGTTGTTTTAGTCTACTCAACACTCTCTTCATCAGTCTCTTGAACACTGTCTTCATCAGAGTCTCGGACACTGGCTCCATCAGTGGAATCAAAATTACTGTCAAAGAGATCATCTGATGCATAGTCATCTGACCTGTCGTTGGTAAACATCTACTGATTCAGATGATTGCCACTAGGTCTCGCATTCAATGCATACATGGGGATCGTCATTGGTTCAACAACTTTCCTTATTAATAGGGAATGAAACCCATCATGTTCAAAGTGAACGTCACGGAAGGGTTCAACAGATTCCTTGTCCTGATATACCTCGCCCTCGCTACAATCATCTAACTCACTGACTAGTGGCACTTGTGGAACGTCATACACATTCCTATATGTTATCTTCTGCACAAAATGCCATGAACCACCTAAGTTTTTGTCTTTGAGATTAAAAACTTGTGAAGCTTGACATGCCAACGCAAATGGTTCATCCTTATACCATTTTTGACTGAAATCCACACTTGTAGTATGGTTAGTCACATGTATCCCTCGATGATCACCCACATCAAACCAATCGCATTTAAATACCCACAAATGCCACCATCCCATGTAGCGGAACTCCAAGATGTCATTCAATATGCCATAGAAAGCCACCATGTTGGCTTTGTGTTCGGCCATGACTACTACTCCACTATTTTGGGTTCGACGATTTTCTTCACGAGGCTTTATATGAAACCTTATACCATTCATTATACAACCTTGATAGGATACAACCCAAGGGTCAAGACTACAAGCTAGTGCATAAAGATCATCATAAACTTGGTTAGGATCACTGGCACACAATGCTTGAACCTACAAAAAGCCCAAGTTTGTAATACATAAAGATGAAATGACAAGCTTTGATTGTTTAGGTCTATTTATGTTGTTATTAATTAGAAATGGCTTACACGTCTTTTGAACCACTGTGGAAATTCAGCTTGATGCCGCCTCTCGATGTTAGGGATACTCTGAGATTTTAAAATGCTGTAATGCTCGCTACAAACAACAAACACAAAATTATACCATAAAAATAAAGGCAGAAACAATGAATAATGAAATAGTAGCATAAAATTTGATGTTCGTTGCTATTACTAGTTTGTCCATAGGAAATGCTATTATCAAGATCTTACTCTAAGTACTGCATGGCCTCTATGCAGCTATTAAGGATGTACCATCTTGTGGTCTTAAATAGTTTCTTCTCTATTGTACAGGTGTTGACGACCCCGATTGGTCGTAACTTCTGTGAGAAAACTGAGAAGTCACTCATCTCATTAGCCATTTGAACACCAACATCAAAGTTTTGATCTTCTCGACTGAACAACGTTGGTACATCATGCAAATGTATGGACAAGAATGTCAAGCATTCTACATGAATATAGGCCTCGGCAATGGAACCTTCCGGACGAGCTTTGTTTTTAACGTATCGCTTAAATTTTCTCAAATACCTCTAGAATGGATACATCCACCTATACTGAACAAGTCAACCTAACAACAAAGAAGATTGGTGGAAATATCATCTCAAGCTTTCAAAGAATGAGGACAATCTCGGACTCAAAACGCATAACCACGTCCTTCTTAGATGTTTGTGCACACAATTCCTTGAAAAACGTGCTAAGCTCCATCAATGCCAAACGTATATCACTCCTTAAGTACCCATCGATTGCCACTGGTAGTAACCATTGCAAAAAGATGAGGGCATCATAGGTTTTCATTCCAAAGATTTTACAATCACACATTAATACATCTAGAAATATTAGAAGCAAAGCCATCTGGAAACTGAACACTACTCAACCAATGACAGAACTCTTTCATTTCATCTCCATATAGCATAAAGTAGGCATGGGGGATAGTAACTTGATCTCCATCTTGTTTCAAGTGCAACTCTTTCTTGATAACAAGTTTAACCAAATTCCATCGAGCATTGATATTATCTTTTGTTTTACCTTGAATATTCATCAACGTACCCAATACACTTTCACCGATATTCTTCTCGATGTGCATCACATCAAGGTTATGCCTAAGTTCCTGGGATGACCAATATGGAAGGTTGAAGAAGATACTTTTTTTGGTCCAATTTAATTCATGAGGGCAACGTTTTCGCCTTTTTGCACATTTCCCAAAATGCACAACATCAATGTATCTAGTTGCTGCAAAACATCTTCTCCTGAAAGTTGTCGTGGTGAAATCCGATGATCTTCTTGCCCATTAAAAATAGTATTCTTTGTTCTCCAAATGTGACTTGATGGTAGGAAGTAACGATGACCCATGTAACAATGCATGGACTCCGTGTGCATATTGTAGACTGGACATACCAACTTGCCTTTAGTGCTCCAACTCATGGGAAAATCATTAATTGTCTACAACAAAGCATCATGCAAGCGAAAATTTTGGCCTGCCATTGCATTGTACGTCTCAATGCCATTTTTCCACAGATCCTTTAGTTCATCAAGCAACAGGTGGAGATAAACATCAATTTCATTCCTAGGCGGCTTAGAACTAGATATGAGTAATGACAATATGAAGAATGGATCTTTCATGCATAACTATGGTGGCAAGTTATATAGGATTGGAATCACAGGCCATATACTATATGGTTTAGCCAAATTATTGAAAGGATTCTATCAAATTTCTGCCACACCTCAAATTTGGCAGGATGTCTCAAAGTGTTATCATCTCCCGACCTTTCTGTTTGATGCTACCTCATGCTTTTTGCTATTTTCTTGGACATGAATAATCTCTAGAACCTCGGTTTCAATGGAAAAAACTGCAATACCTTTTGAGGTACTGGTCGTTGCATACGTGACGTAGACACCCACCTGGATGAACCACACTTTGGGCACATTTGCTTGTTGGCAGTTTCCTTCCAATATAGTATGCAATCATTTGGACATGCATGTATTTTGATGTATTTAAACCCCAAGCCATGCTCTAAGGATCGTGCCTCATTAAATGAGTTAGACAAGAAAGCATAAGGAAAAGCAGTCTTTAAAAGTTTAATAAGCATGTTGAATGATTTTACACTCGAGCCACCTACTGTTTGGATGTTCATCAAGTTCACAATGAATGATAGTTTTGAAAAGGTTGTGTAACTAGGATAAAATGGATGTCGAGCATCTTCCAACAATTTTTCAAAACTGGTTGGTTCCAGAAGCACTTGGTTAGGAAAATCAGTATGTGTATGATGGCTCTTCATCAACACCCACGGTGGTAGTGGCATGAATATCATCCAGCATCTTATGGATGTCATCAATGTAACATCATCACCATTGTGAAGATTTTCCCTTGCCTCTGGAGCGTATTCATTAAAATTCATCGATTCTTGCTCCCCATGAAATATCCATTCTATGTAAGCTGGATCCATCCCTATAATGAATAAATATCCTTCAACCTCATTGATAGGAACGAACAAGAAATTACGGCATCTTCGACACGAACACCTCACTCGATTGTTTCTATCAGTGTGAGCTCCAGCCATTGTGAGAAAATGTCTAACCCCTTCGGTATATTCTGTTGACCTAAACCTATCTCTAACATTCATCCAAATTTTGTCCATCTACATGATAGGAAAAAATATTAATGATTAGAAATTGCGAATTTAGACTTTCCAACAAACATCAAGCATATATGTAACCCCGATTATAGACTAACTATTTGTTGGGTCTGCCCCGTTCTAAAAAAAAAAAGATAGATAAGGAAATCTATCATTGGTGCATAATTCTATCGATGGACACATACAAGCTCTACTACCATAACAGCATGTAAATTGCGGTTTTTAATTCCAAAGTAACAAAAGAGATAGTAATTGCTAAACATAAACTGGAAAATCTTAGCAGTGGTTATGTAGCAACATGCTAAGTGAATTTTAAATTCAACAAAAGCCCTCTATATACACTGAAATTCCATGAAAGGTTTGGATTTGGGCACGAGAAAAAATGGCCTCAGTCAATGAGGCATCTCGTTGGCCTTCAAACATAAAAAAAGGAAAAGCAAAACAATCTTCTCAACAAATAGCATATCCCGTCTAAATTTAGCGATGCACGGAAAAATGCAATTACCATCATCCAAAAAATGAAACAGTGATTATATAAAAAACCCAATAAATGTTCTTCAACTAGTAAAACACCAGACAAAGATGTTGGTGAAAAACAACTAATCAAGCAAATGTTTGACCCTAACCTTTTGACAATTGAGCACACTTTGGTAAATGAACATTTATCCACTATAAGTAAAAGCCAATCCCGTCTCAAAGCACATCCTCTTAAGTTAAGCGCCATTTTGGATGCATCCAGGAAAACCAACAAATACTAAAAAATATACGGAACTTTAATCAATCAAATGGCATACAAGTGGAAAGTTCAATTTTCCAAATCACTAAATTATGTAGATGCCCAAGTACAATTGTAGTCTTAACTCTTTACTAGAAATAACACAATTCAAGGAGGCCAACTATTGCAAAATAGAGGATGCAAACACTCAAGAAATGTAGGTGAGCATTGATGTGGAATATATTGATGTTGGTAATACGTACCTTGAATGGAGTTGTAAGTGAAAGTGGGATTTAATAGAGGCTCAAAATAAGAGAGATTTTCATGTGTTCTTAACTTGAATCTACATAAATAGCTTCCTCTAAGCTTGGTAAGCTGAAATCGCCTTCTTGGAGTTTTACTTGACAGTCCGCAGAGACAATAGGCAGTGTGCGACCAACATTTGGGAAAAAATAGAAGGGTGTACATGGTGTATATATATATATATATATTCTTTTGCGTCAATAATTTGGACACTAAAAGTTAAAGATGCATCGAAATAGATTGGTTTGGTTATTGCGACTATAAAAAATTGACGCTTAACGGTCTGATGGGTTTAATTTCTTTTGTGACTTAAAAAATAAGACGCAACTAAATGCAGGTTGATGCAAATAAAATTCACACTATGCGTGTGGCTAATTTGACCATTTCTGATGGTTATTTACGGTACATTTAATAAAGACGTAAATACTCATTTATCGCAACAATTTATCTAATGATGGAAAAGAATTGTACGCAGAAAGCTATTTTTGGTGTAGTGGGTTCTCCCAAAACCAAAAAAAATATTATTTTTATTATTTTTTTCTTAATGGTTAAAGAAGTATTTTTTAATAATGCAGTGAATTTTTTATTTTAAAAAAAATTATTTGAAAATATAAAAAAAAATGAATGAAAAAAATTAAAAAAATAAAAAGAAAATTTTGTGCTTTTCGGGAGATATTCGGGCTACATCCCTCAGGAGATGTAGCACTGCTCAATACAAATACTTCCAAAGAATGTTGGTGTTTAAGTGTGAGCGATTTACGTGTATTAGTATATTTCTTTGTTTCCATTGTAGATGTGACTATTTAAATCGAGTAACTTAAATCAAGTCTTGTATAAATGCTAAAATTTATTGAGAAATGATACTTGCAGTCATGGGTGTGCACGCCCCATGTAATCATTTTGAAAAAAGTGAATAAATACGAGATCCACATGAAAAAAATTAATTTTTTAATAGTAGATCACACATTTTTAAAGCAACTATACGATGCTAGCACACTTCACGAATGTAAGTAGCAAACTCAAATTTATTCTATCTTCTACTTCTTGCCAATCTTAAATTATAACTCTATTTTAGGACAAGTTCCATTATGTGACACATGGAAAAAGTGCCCTAGAACTTAAGCCAGTATCCATTATTGATCATAGATGGCCAACATTGCAAAAGGAAGTATAATGACAGGGCAACATGTTCACGGGGGAAATTATTTGTTACCTTCTTATCCGTAAGCACTCATTTCATATAACTTTGTAAATTAGCATTAATCAAGGACTTGGGAAAAAAAACATAATATTTATTTGACTCTCTCTACATATGATTTTCTAAAAATGAAAAAGATCTCATCATTTGTCATATTGAACCATGGATACCTCAACATCCGTGGTGGTATCACGTTAAGGGCCTTTACCATCTATAGCAAAATGGCTTTCAAAGACCACACCATCCATAGCAGCATCAGCTTCAAATACCTCATCGATGCGTAGCAACAAGGCCTAATTCAAAGACCACACCATTTGTAGCAGCATCAGCTTCAAAGATCTCATCATTTGTACTAATATCATTTTCACAAACCTTAATATCAAATGTCAATGGAAAAACCTGATTTAGAGACCTCATCAACTACAAAGGCATCATCCTCAGATACCCTATCAGTAACAGTATCTGAACAGATATATTGGATATCACTTGCATTTTTGTCCATTATGTTTGGGGCATCAACCAAGACATGAGCTCCACACTTCTTCACCTCAGCAAATGCCCTTAAATCAAAGGAAAACTCGATTTCATCTCCACTTACTAGCTCCATTATTGTGAGTCTTATTGAGATGGGTTTAACTTTTTAAGTAGAAAGGTATATAGTAGGTTGTGATAAGTTTAATCTTTTTATGAGAAATTGCAAAAGTAATAGATTCCATAAAAGATTAGTTTGAAATGAATTGAATTAGGTCCAATAGGCAAACATATCCTAAGTCAGGTTTAGAGGTCGAAAGTGTATTATTGTTAATCCTTTAGTTATACAAGACTTGGAACTCATTACACACAGAATAATGATACGTGTACAAAAAACACAGTTCAGTAACTTCAGTTAATACATCTCTCATCATCTTGCTTTTTAAATCTGGTGCTATTAGCAGAAAAGAGGGATCCGTTGAATAGCTTAATTTCTAATCTTGATAAAACTGTAGAGATTAGGAGGCTTAAATTTGATATTAATTTGCTATTAGAAAGGGAGGAAATGATGTGGAAGCAGAGATCCAGGGTATTGCGATTACATTTGAGTTATAAAAATACTTAATTTTTCCATCATAAAGCCTCTTGGTGAAGAAACAGAAATCATATTGCCAAACTTCCAGATGATAGGGGTGTTTGGAAAGAGGGAGAGGAATTGGAGAGGGTTATAGTCTCATACTTTTCAAATCTTTTTTTCACTATTTGTCCTAATAGGATGGATCTAATTATTAATGTTTTGTAGAGAAAAGTTACTGAAGAGATGAATCAATCACTTTTACCACCCTATGAATTTGTTGAGGAAGTTAAAGAAGCCTTATTCCAAATGCAATCTATGAAAGCATCAGGTCCCGATGGGATCTCGCCGATCGTTTTTTAGAAATATTGGCACATACTGGGAAGGAAGGTTAGCAATACAGTTTTATCTATTTTACATCATGGGATAATTTTGAAAGAAATGAATGATACTTTTATTGTGCTTATTCCAAAGAAAAACAGGCCTAAAAAAGTTTAAGATTTTTGACCTATTAGTTTATGCAATGTTGTCTATAAGATGATTACTAATACATTGAAAATAATTTTGCCAAGTATTATCCCCTCTAGCCAATCAACTTTTGTATTAGGGAGAATTATTACTAATAAAATTATCCTTACATATAATGTTGTACAGTCCATAAAACGGATGAGGAGGGGGAAATCGGGTGTTATGTCGATTAAATTGGATATGAGTAAGGCTTATGATAGGGTGGAGTAGAAGTTCCTTGAAAGGGTGTTGGTCAATTGGGGTTTGATCCAAAATGGATAGCGTTGACTTTGTCATATATCTCTTCAATTTCTTATCAGATTTTAATATATGGTGTGCCTTCTTCATCATTTATTCCCTCACAGGGCATATGACAAGGAGATCCTTTATCACCCTACTTATTTGTCTTGTGTGCAGAAGGATTATCTGCTCTTATCCAGGATGCCGTGCAGAGAAGGGTTATAATAGGGATTAAAGTTTGTAATGCTAAACCTGATATTAGCCATTTGTTTTTTATTAATGATAGTTTATTATTTTGCAAAGCTAATGTGGCTGAAAATGAAGCTCTTATGAGGTTGTTATAAATTTATGAAGGGGCTTCTGGACAACAATTAAACCTAGAAAAAACTAAACTACTGCTAAGCAGAAATGTGAATTTTGCAGAAGTGAATAAAGGATATATGGCATGTGGTCTTTATTCAAGCACATGATCATTATTTGGGACTACCATCTTTTGTGGGGTGCTCTAAAATAGCAATTTTTCAAGACTTAAAATATTGTATATGGAATAGACTACAAGGGTGGAAAGAATAATTGTTATCGCAAGCGAGTAAGGAGATATTGATTAAAGTTGTGGCCCAAGCTCTTTCTACTTTTACTATGATTTGTGTAAAGAATTGGAACATATGTTTGCTTGTTTTGTGGAATAAATTGTGTACTTCAAAAATGCATGGAGGTATGAGATTTCGGGATTTGGATCTATTTAATTATGCACTTCTTGCAAAACAAGGATGAAAAATCATGACCAATGCAGATTCATTGGTGGCAAAGGTGTTGAAAGTAAGGTAGTTCCCAAATACTTCTTTTTTACAATATGATATTCGTGCTAATTCATCTTATGTTTGGAGGAGTTTATGTACTGCAAATTATATCTTTAAAAAGGGTGGTATTGGAGAATTTGTTGTGGGAAGAGCATCAATGTGTAGTCTGATCGATGGATTTCTGCAAGGGGAGATTCTCTTGGGGTTCCATGCACTAATTTACTACCTTCAAATGCTTCAGTGAGTTTGTTATTCGATACACAAGCTAAGTAGTGATTTGATACAAAACGTTTTTTTCCCTTGATGTGGCACTTTCCATTTTACAAACTCCCTTGCATTTTTGGGTTGTGGATAATTTTGTTTGGGGAGAAAATAAGAGTGGAGAATACATTGTCAAATCTGGTTATCATTTTGGTTTGAGCCTTCATTCAAAATCTGATCAGAGGTATAGTTTGGAGTCTAGAAGGTGTTCAACTTTTTAGAAAAAGATTGTTGCATTTGGATCTTCCTCCAATGGTCAAGAATTTCACATGGAGGGCTAGCCAAAATAGTCTACCAACAAAGCTAAACGTATTGAAGAGGCGTGTTTTGACAAAAGGTTTGTGTAAGGGGGTAAATATCACGGGTTTGGTAAAATGGTTCTCAAGGCCCAGCCTATCAAAGGATAATCACTAGAGGACAAAAAAAGAGAGAAATAAAAGGGACAAAGAAGGGAAGGCAAGGTGTGGTGTCAGAGTATAAAGAGAAAAAAGAGAGAAGGGGACTAAAGCAGGGGAGAGGTGACATAAAGCAAGGGGAGAAGGAGATAAAAGGGACAAGAGCTTACAACTTAAGAGGACTTTTTGCCAGACTTCTAGAGGAAGGCTTTTTCAACTTCAAGACATGGGTTCCAGGGATGGAGTCCAAACAGAGAGGAGAGATCTTTGAAATCTATTGTACAGTAAGGATGATAGACTATGAGAGACTGTAAACAAGTTGATTATAGTGGATTTTCTAATCCCCAAACCCCCATGGACGTAGGCCTAGGGTTGAACCACATAAATCTGTGTATATATTTCTCTTTACTTTCCTTGCATTTATTTACTGTTTACCGTAATGGATGTATGCACCGACACTGTATAGCCGCACTAGACCATTGCCAGGGCCTCACACAACACTGATCTTGGCCAAGCATAACCTCAGTGGGGTCGGGGATGGATCCTTCTCCCCTTCAGGTGTCTGTGATGTTTTTAGGCATTAACAGTGGTGTTGTCTGTGGAATCGAGTTACTTTTTACACCGGAAGCAAAAGAAGGATGATTTCATGGCGCTCTCAATAATTTTAGAAGGAGCAGATGAAATTCTTCATATAAGTATTATCTACCTTTGCACTTTTATTTTTATGAAAAGCTCTACAGTAGAAAAAGGGCGAGTGGGCCTTTCCTATACATGGCAATTAAGTGCATTGCTCTTAAAATGCTTTTCTATACATGCAGCATCTGAAGCCGAGAGCCTAAACTCCCTGGCCACTTAAACTGTGCATTTAAAGTGTGCTGAGTACTCGCATTAAATGCAAAGGTACACAAACACAGTGCCCATGCACATTAGAACTGTGCATGGCACGCATAGTGCCATGCACAGTACACAACGGGTACACAGCATCGTGCACCCAAAAGCCTCGTGGGAACATGTCGTCAGGTCCAATAACCCTCTGGCAGCCATCACCTGGACTGCCAGCATCTTCTGCTGGCCTAAGGGTGGTCCTTGACCACCCTGAAAAACCCATATGTAGCACAACTAGCCACTGCCACCGTGGGCTCACGGGCACCACAAACATGGCCACTATAGGCTCGCTGGCAGCGCAACCACTGCCACCATGGGCTGGCGGGCAGCACAGCCACTGCAAACATGACCCCCGGCGATCTCTATTGCGAAGGAGGTACTCCTTGCCCACAATGTAGGTCCCTTAGTCACGAGCTTCTCACCATGGTTTCCTCGGCTTTTAGCCATTCGGGCTAACTCGTAGACCAAAGGCCTCATCGCCCACAACCAATGAATGGTCTCCTCACCAAAGGCAAGCATCATAGATAGGGGTCTCTCCTCGCCAACTCATCATACAGGCTCCACGGCCCTTCGCCCCTCACCCATGACCCTTGACTTGTAACTCCTCGACCAGTGACTCCTTGGAAAGACTCCACGACCATGGTCTCCTCTACCTGCCAATAAACTGGTCGACCAACACACTCGTCGGCCCTTTGGCTCGTCGGACAGTGCGTACATGTTGACCACGTGAACTACTCAGCCAAGCTTCTCTCCGCCATGAGGTAGACGGCCAACTACTCCTCAACCATGCCACTCCACGGCAAGGGGTTCATCAACGAGCACACAGATTAGGCACATACTCATGGCCAATTGGCTGACTTGAAGCACTATACCTCCAACTCACGTTGCATGGCCCATGCAACGTGCTCCACAGCTCACGGCCAACCGCCTCACTTGGTTGGCTACCACATGCGCGACTTCAAGTACCTTGCATGTCGCATGCAAACCTTGGATAGCCTCAATCTCGACCAGGTGCAAGCAGGCAACCAACGTTAGATACCAACCACTATACTTGAACCACAGACAAGCAAGCATCTCAGAGGATATTCGATAAAAAAAATAATAATAATAAGAGAGAGAAAAGAAAAGCAAGGAAGAGAAGAAATAAAACTACTAGCAGGTGATATTCAGTCAAGCCAAAAATTGGCTACATTAGTTAAAATACTCTGGTTTGTCTCTTTTAAAACTTGTGTGAATTCTATTTTTACTAACATAATTGTTTTCTGTGGCACGGAACACCAATTGTATAGCCCCACTTGGACATCGTTTGGCCCAAAATGGTTCTCAAGGCCCAGCCCATTAAAGGATAATCACTAGAGGACGAAAAAAGAGAGAAAGTGAGGGTAAATAAATGGAAGGTAAGGTGTGGTGTCAAGGAGTCAGGAAGAAAAAGAGGGGAGAGAACATAAAAGAGAGATGAAGTAACATAAAGCAAAGGGAGAGCAGGAGATAAAGGGGATGAGAGCTTAAGACTTAAGGGGACTTTTTGCCAGGCTTTTGGAGGAAAGCTTTTCAACTTTAAGACATGGGTTCCAGCGATCAAGTCCAGACTGTGAAGAAAGACCTTTGAAATCTATTATACAGTAAGGATAAGAGACTATAAAACAAGCTTATAATAGTGGATTCTCCACTCCCCAAACCCCTGTAGACGTAGGCCCAGGGCCGAACCACGTAATATGTGTTCATTTCTCTTTACTTTCCCTACATTTATTTACCCATTTATCGTCATGGATGTATGCATCGACACCGTACAACCATACCAAACCACTACTAGGGGCCCACACAACACCGATCCTGACCCAGCATAACCTTAGCGGGGACGGGGATGGATCCTTCTCCCCTTTCGGGTGTCTGTGATGTTTTTGGGCATTAACAGTTTGTGTGGAATTTGCAATGTTGAAATTGAGGATCAGCTTCATGCCTTGTGTTTATGCTCAAAGGCAACTCAGATTTGGTTATCTCGTTGTAGCCAATTGTTTTCTTTATTCTCTACTTCTACATGCTTTGATTGATTAGTGTGGAATCTTATAGAAAAAAAATGTCTTTAGTTTCATTATTTATTATAATTGCTTGGGGTGTGTGGAAGTTTAGAAACCAAAGCTTATTTGAGACAACAAGTGGCTCCATTGAAATATGTTTTGATCATTGTATTAAGTATGTTTTGATCATTGAAATATCTTATCCAGATTTTCTTTCTAATAGGGTGCTTATAGACTTTGAATTGATGTAATTAGTAGTATCTTTCTTTGGTTATGGGAAAAGATTTGTATTTCTTATGTAGTTTCATCTACAGTGGCAGAACCAAGAATTTTATTGAGAGGAGGCCAACTTTTTTCCTAACGCGTGACATATTTATGTAAAATAAAAATAGACAAATTTTAATATTAATTTCACATAAAATTATTAAAACATAATTATATATAAAAATTAGATCTCAAGAATTTGCTATATACATGTAGAAATAAATTTCTTAAAACAAAATTTAAGTTATGTTTTTAGATTTCTGACGATAGTGTTTTATAAAAAAAGACTCATCTATTATTATTTTGTAATGAAATGTTTAAAATTTATTCATTCATTGAAACCAGCAAGTGAAAATTTAGAAGCTCATCTTTTATTCTAATTTGTTAAGTTTCATGTTAAAAAATTTCTTGCTCAATGAAGTCTAAAGAATGAAACTTCAAAACTATTTTTTTTATATAAATCATAAGCACCAAATGATTTTTTATTTATTTATTTCATTTTATATTACATAATAAGAAGCCTAATATTTTATTATAAACAGTTGTAATTTTAAGGTTTTTTATTTTTTTACATGTAAAATATAAACCAATTCAAGACTATCCAAAGACATTGTTTCCATCTTTATATTGTTTCGTCAATCTTTATATTGTTTTTTATGACACTGACGTGGCATTCAACCTAAAAAAGTAGGCTATCGTAGACAATAATTAGAATAAAAAATAAAATCTTAAAGTATTATGTTTACGGAGCACTAATCATTTTAAAAATAATACTTTATTATGAACTGTTATAAATTCTGTTTCATTTATTTTTTTAAAGGACGGCACTACAGTGCTGCCTGGGATTGACCGCTGGGCGTATTGCCTAGTGTAAATTTTTTTTTTATTTTTCATTTCATATTTTTTTATCACTTTCTTAATCACTAAGAAAAAAAATACATCAATACACTTAAAATCACTTCCTTAATCATTAAGTAAAAAAAAATAAAATTTTTTTGCCCTGCAGTCAACCAGGGCGGTCAACCCCAAGCGGTACCGGGTCATTTTCCTTTTTTAAAGTATAAAGCTACAAATTAGGGGTGTCAAATCGTGTTAAAGGATCGTATTCTGATCGTGTCAAAACATATATATTATATTATATAGCTCAACCTTAACATGACCCGTTAAGCTTATTGTATCAAAATCTCAAACCCTAACACGACTCATTAACATAACGGGTCATGTGTCAACCCGTTTTGACCTATTAGTGAATATTACGAAATATATTAACACGACACAATACGACTCGTTTCAAATTGTTTATATAAATGGGTTAAATAGACCCAAAATTAACCCGTTTAACCTGATTAAATTTAGCATAATTTTATATAAATTTTAAAATTACAATATTTATAAAAATTATAAAGCTCATTACAAGTACAAAATTAAAATCTAAACAATAAAAATATTGAAATTAAAATTTTAACAATTTTACTTTTAGGGATAAGGGTATAATTGTAACTTTAACTTTCTTAACATATCATAACGGATCAAAGCAGGTTGACCCGTTATCAATCCGTTAAGCAATCGTGTCTTAACGGGTTAACCCGTTTTAACCCGAACCCTTTAAGACTAAATTCTAACTCACTATTATTATATTATATTCATATTGAATTAACGAATCGTGTAACATATTGTCACCCTATTACAAACCGAGACTCCACTAAAGCATTCAACTTTTATTTATTTCGTCTAAATAAATGGCCAATAAACCATGTCGAATTTCTCCACTATAAAACCTCGTCTCTCTCTTGATCGCTCTCCCTCGTGGCTGGTGTGGCTGAGCAGCCGTTAATGGCTCATTCATGTGGTGCAACCCACGTCGATGAGAGGCTTTTGATGCTTTTAACCGAAAGACACGATGGAGAAAGAACAGGGGCTTGTGGGCGTGCCACGGTGGTTCACGGTGATTGGAAAACGCTGGCTTGCTTTGAATTGACCGTGGTGAACACTTTAACGATGGCGCAAGCGAGCGTGTTGCCATGACCATGACTGTGTCACAGTCCCAAAACCATGAGTGTGTCCAAAATGGTTCCGTTTCCGGAACAGAGGGGATTGAATCAGGAAGGGAAGCTTTGTTATGTGTTCCGTCGTGTTCGTGCTAGGCGTGGCGGTTTATCTTCAGTCTCTATTGTCGCCGATTCTAATCATAGTGGAGAAATTTCAAAAGGTAGTGCAGAGGAAGAGATGGCACTACCTGCAGAGCATGGTGAAATTGATACAGATAGCTGCTCTGCCTCAACCGATGCAACACGCTGTTATTGCTCTTGCCTCTGTTTACCCCAGGCTTGATCAGCTGCTGTTGTTCTTCAATGGAGGTAGTGATCATGGCGTCAAGAGAACTCGTTCATATTCTTACTGCTGACCGTGATGTTTTGGATGATAAGATTTATAAAGTTTTCTTTGGTAGAACAATAATCGAGCAGCCAACGACGGTGGGAGGATCTAGCACTAGTTACTTGTATGGATTTTTTGAACAGGTATGGCGCAGTTGTTTGACGAATTGCCTGGAAAAAATCTTATGACTATTTTCCAGCTTTTTGGCTCCATTTTTATTCGACTGGTGTCAAGATTTAGAGCAAGATTGGAAGCAAAAATTCGACTATTTTTTCCTATAATTGTTCTGAGAGTTCTAGAAAATATTTTTTAACCTAATTTTTAGCAGAAGATGATCGTGCTTCAGTTTCTCGAGAAGCTCAGGGGTGAGTCACAAATCTTGGTGGAAGATGTTGTCATTAAGAGTGCTAAGAAAAAAGTTTCAGCACTAGTTGTAATGGTCAATAAAGAGGCAGCGGGTTCTGCTACATGAAGCGTGCCTGGTTATATTTCTAATCCATTGCTGGGTTTGCCTCTTCTCTGTGAGCATAATACGGACCGGAATGAGTTTTAAGATGAGAATTTTGAGTTTTAAGATGAAATAATATTATTATTATCGTTTTAGGATTTGAAAAAGTTAAGAAAAAGTTGAATTATTTATTATATTTTATATGAGCATTTGAGAAAGTTGTAATGATGAGATGAAAATTTTAAATTTGAGATGAATATTTTGAAGTACCAAACCGAACTGTTGTGCACTCCCTTTTGGGAAAGCTTTGCAAAAGAGTTGAATACACAATTCGAGCTTGGTTTCTACTACAATTTGAAGACCCGATCCAACTGTACTCCCTATTTGACCCCATACATGGGGCTCAGAAATTGGAGCAGCAGAACCTCTCTCTTGAAGACACTGATGTACTAGAACAGAACTTCCTGACATTTTTATTTCAGGTGTTGGACAAGAGTATTTCAAGTTAAACCCTGACGACAAAATTGATGTTGATACAAAAACTGAAAAGGGTGAGACTTCTCTTATTCGGGCTGCTGGGCAAAGACTTGACCAGTATGAAGCTTACTATGGTTATGACAGAAAAGGCGCAAGTGAGAACCCAAGGATTGAATATGCAGATGGGTCTCCTGTCTTGAGTTCTCGTGAAAATTTAGAGGCGTTCGAGGTTTCCAACTTTACAGATGCCGGGAGAGTGGCATTGTCAATGTATAACACTGAGGAGTCTATGCGTGCTTTTGCTGAGGCTTCTAAGAACCTTGTACATGAAAAAATGGCACTATATCTTAGCTCAAAAAATACAATTCTAAAGAAATATGATGGAGGATTCAATGACATATTTCAGGAGATTTATGAGGCCAAGTGTAATTCAAAGTATGAGGCTGCTGGTATATGGTATGAATACAGACTCATTGATGATATGTGGCTCATGCTCTCAAGAGTGAAGGAGGTTATGTATGGACATGCAGGAACTATGAAGCTAGGTGATGTCCAGAAGGATTTCTTAACTGGGTCTGGATCTCTTAGATTGATGACTTCTGTATTGATGTGTCCTGATAGAAAGACCATGGAAGTAGAAGCTGCCCGTGGTACCGTGACCTGGCACTATAGGATTCACCAGAAAGGTGGTGAAACTAGCACAAACAGCATTGCCTTAACATTTGCTTGGTTGCAAGGGCTTTCAAATAGGGCACAACTGAATGAGAATGTTAAGACTTTTGGATTTCACTGAGAAAGTAGAAGCTGCTTGTGTGGAGCCATGGAATCTGGGAATATGACTAGGTGCTGTAAAAAGAACATCCTCGTTTTTTACTCAGGTGGGGGGATACCCGATGTCAGGATCTTAACGACTGATGTCAGTATCTTGTTCAAGAAGCATATCCGCACCTTGTGGGCGATGTGTTCTGAAGGGAGAGGTTTGTCCCAGTCCGAGAACGTTTACAAGGCATCATCAGTTTATATGCTTGTTGGGCCATGGGCCACCTTACGTTTATTTAGTTAATTTTCATTACAGGTTTAGGTCTTTGTTTGATTGGATGTAGCTGTATTGGGTTAATGGGCTTGGGCCCTTTAGAGTAATTCTTATTTCAATTGTTTCAGTGAGCTTTTGGTCTAGGTCCCACACGACATCAAAGGAGGCAGGGCTCTACAAAATTTCATGCCAAAAGTAATCAAATCTTATTTCCGTATTTATCCTCGTCTTCTTCCTCTATTCTTTGTAGGTGCTCTCCTCATGGTGAGTCATTGCAGTGTTTTATTTTATCAATCATTACTTGGTGTGTTACAGAGTGAGGGGCTGAGATCTATTGTGGGGATGTTAGTGCAGGCTTACGATGCGTTGGGTTCTCTACTGGTAGTGGGTTTTCACGCTGAACTGCCTCGCTGTGCCGAGGAGTGTTTGCTGTGAGGATAATGATAAATTGTTGCGATCTCACTCACAAGATAACCAGCCGAGATAAGAGAAAAAGTGACGGAAGTCTAAACCATTTAACTTCATTTTTAATAATGATAATAATCCGAATTAAAATGAACAACACTTACAAAAAAAAATTAAAATGAACAACTTGTTAATGATATAAAATTTAATCAAAATATAATAGTAATAATAACAATAATAGAATGTTTAATATTATAATAAAACATAAAATTATTCACCTTCTTCATAATAATTGGGTTGTTAAAATTTGTCAGCACTCAAAAATTTCAGACCAATATCATCGGAATCATTGAGTTTTTTCGATAAGTCAGTACCCACATTAGCAAAGTTGAGGGCAGCTGCAGAGCAAGAGCGTGGAGATGAATTCATTAATGAAATCCCATTCATCCATTTTATTGGTTTGGGAATCTCTTCTTGATTATCACCAAACAGCCCCCTTTTTTATAATGATTCCAGTTTAACCCTTTGAATTATTGATGCATGAATTGGTGTACAAAATGTGTTTATACTTAGCAAAACTCTTATATTAATAAACGCAAAAATTATTACAACAAACACAAAATAAAAACAATTCATACAACGAAAATAACCACATTAACTGATAAATAAAAAATCACAACAAAAACTCAAAATCCAAAATAGATAAAAAAAAAAACTCATAAGATTCACCAGCCCTAAGATTCACTAGTACTTGTCCTGTTGAGACGTCTCATGACCCCTTTATAATACTCTTTTAATTCCATTTTGAAGCTCAACGAAACTGCAATGAGCGATATACCATAGATGAGCCATCCAATAATCTTGAGAGACGATGGAACAGGAATGGTAACCCCAATAAAAAACGCCGTATATGTGAAGAATATGCCACAATTGACAGCAGCTTTAGTTGTTACCGTGTACTTGGGATTTATGAACCAACCACAAAGAAAGCAGCAACTGCGAGTAAGATGGCCATATTCAGAAAATAGAATGCTGTGGGAAAATTTGAGTGAACTTGAACGTAGACAAGTGTTACTTCGATAGCTGCTGTCAAGCAAGAAGGAAGGATAATTTTTTCCCAGTCCATGTCCATGCTGTTGCGCCGTTCAGGCTCAACCGGCCCCAAGCCAACTCCTGCCTCTATGTCCATGCTGTTGCGCCGTTCAGGCTCAACCGGCCCCAAGCCAACTCCTGCCTCCATGTCCATGCTGTTGCGCCGTTCAGGCTCAACCGGCCCCAAGCCAACTCCTGCCTCTATGTCCATGATTTGATCAGTAGAAGTAGAAGGTGGGAGGGAGTTTTTGCAGTGAAAATGGACCTCCAGACACAAAGTGGATCCTTTTATGTAAAAACTAAGATTTAATTCTTGCAGGGCTACGAGCGCGAAGAACTAGGTACAAGCAGCCCTGCAATAACTAAATCATAGTTTGTATAGTGAAAGGATCCAGACACAAAGTGGATCCTTTTATGTAAAAACTAAGATTTAATTCTTGCAGGGCTGCGAGCGCGAAAAACTAGGTACAAGCAGCTTGTACTGCAGCGCGAAGAACTTGCAGCGCTACAATAATTAAATCCCAGTTTGTACGGTGAAAGGATCCAGACACAAGGTGGGACCTAGTTTTTGCAGCAAAAGGGTCACCAACTATGTGTCGGAAAAACTCCCACAAAACGTTCACTACAAAAACTCTCAGAAAGCGAAAGAAAAGGACCACTTTGTCTCTTTGCGAAAACTCCCCTAAATGATAAAACCTCTGGAGTCAAACTGGGTATCTGTAAAAGAAAAAAAAAAAAACAAAAATGTTTATTTGATCTGGAGCCCAAGCGGGCGTGGTCTACCACCAGAGACACGTTTGAGCTTTTTTCCTTTATTTTTTATTATTATAATTTTAATTTAGTATTAAAGAAATATTTTTAAATGTTGTTGCGAGTTTTTATTTTTTTTTAATATTTATGATGATTAAAAAATGCATAAAAAAAATGAAATGTACATTCGGATACTCTTTCGGGTGATTTATTCAGTAAGTGTAACAGTACTCCTGCTGCCAGAGACAAAGGATGGCAAACTCAAACGTGTCTCAACAAAAAAAAAAAAAAAAAAAAGAAGCTCAAACGTGTCTCTGGGTGCTGTAGAATCACCTGCTGGGGCTCTAGATCAAATAAAAACTTTTTTTTTAAATTTTTTTTACATTATTTTTTTAATACTTTTACATTTTTTTTTTTTAAAATTATAGTATTATTAAACAATTTTTTCTTTACCACTAAGAAAAAAAATTTTAAAAAAAATGAGATCAGGAGCTCCCAGCGGGATCCCTAACATTATGAATAATGAGCGGTACTACTCTGCCATCCGCTAGGTACAATTTTTTTTTTCTTTTCACATTTTTTTAAATATATTTAAATATTTTTAAAAAATAAAAAAATATATGTCAATACACTTAAAATCATTTCTTTAATAACTAAGTATAAAAAAAAATTCCAACGATACACTAGAGCGATCATCTACGGGCGGCATACAAGTATTTTTGATATGAATAATGCTAGGTATACCGCTGGCAGGAAAAGAGTATAATATACACACGTATAATAGACGCTTTAGAACGGCGAAGTTAAGAAAAGGAGGAGTACATGACATCATGAAAAGGAGGTATCTGTTTCACACAATCACTAAGCTATATATATATTTTTTAAAATAGGCTATATATATATATAATTTGTATATGAAAAATACTTGTTGCAGTCGAACTGGGGAAGCGCTGCACAAACATGTGTCCATTTAGAAAAATAAAATGGATCATTTTATTTGTATTTGATTTTTCCCTTCACTTGGTTTTTCCTTTCTCAAACCCTCCCATTCGTTGATTCTTCTCCATCTTCTTACTCGTTTTCCCCTTCTTTGAATTCTCTTCTCCCCTTCATTTTTTTCTTTTTTGAATGAAAAAATTTCTCCCTTTTCATGTTCTCCTCTCATTTTTTCATTTTCATTCCATTTCTCCCTTAGTGTATTTATGAGATAATGAAACCTTTTTGCTACAACATATTATTATCTCTACAAAATCTGTGTGGTAGCCTGGTAGGGCAGCTTGCCAAGTGATGAAATGGGTTGCTTCATAACACCCCCTTCTTTACCGGAAAATGAAATGGGTTTCTCCAAAACTCCTCCAAAGGCTACACATTTTCTTCTTTGCTTTTCTAAAATTTGAAGCGAACACATTCTAGGAAAAAAAAAACCCTCATTTTTGTTAGGAAAAAATTATTAGATTCATCAAAAAATCACATTTTCTTACTTTAGCCTATTTTTCTAAAATCAGCATCAGCATCTCCCCCTTGCTAGGGAAGCAAGAAATACCTTTGTCTTCATCGAGAGAAGACATAGGGTGTGTTGCTTCTAAGTTGGAGGAGGAAGAGGAAGTAGTATATATCTGCAGAGAGAGGAAACATCAACTGAAGCTTGCTGTGGAGAGAAGACTCACTCTTGCAGAGGCACATTGTAGGTACTGTCATACTCTCTATGTTGTAGCAGCAGCCATAGATCTCTTTGTTGCTCGCCACTCTTCTCATACTTCATATTTCTTTATCACATTCCCACCACCTTGTCCTCCTCCTCCAACAGAGAATTTCGTAAACAACCCAATGTTCATTCAACAAAGACCCTCTTATTCTACCACTCAGGAAGCCATCGCTTGTGAATCGTGTAGGTCCTCAACTTCTTCAGACTTTTCTATTTCTCCATTAGATGACACTTAGTTTTGGGTGTTTTCATCTGCGTTTTTTTTTTTAATATAGCGGTTGACGTGGCACAGTCAATTGTCCACCATTTGCAACGGCCGACTGCCCCTCGAAGAATTATATATATATATATATATGGTGTAGTGATGGTTTGAAAACACAAAAATGTGACACTGGTGTTTTGCGGTACTTTTCCTAGTTTTCCAAGCCAATTTAGTACTTTCGTGGAAGAATACTACTATGCTGATCGCCTAATCCTTCGGTTTCTACTGCTCGAGTGAGATGGGGCATGCCCGTAATTTTAAATATTAAAAGAAAAAATTTGAATCAGATTAATTTTGGATGCAAAAATTATTTCTATCTCATTTCAATTTATCTCATCTTATTATAATAATTTTTTAATATTTTTAGATAAAATATAATAAATAATTTTTTTTTTAATTTTAAAATTAAAAAAATAATATTTTAATAATATTTTAAGAATAATTCTACATGCAGTTGTAGAGTGCGTAAGTACCCCGCAATTGTTTTTAAAAAAAAATAGAATTCATTATTAAAAAATTAATTTTTTTATATGAATCTCATAATAACATATTTTTTTCAAAAAGATTATACCGTATTTAGACATTTTACTACTATAAATATTATTTCTTTTTTTTTTTTTTCATTTTTTGTCCTCTCCCAAATAACAAATTCAGTACTTTCGCTGAAGTTATTGCTGTATCCACGGTTGACGAACCTCCCTATGTCCAAGATTCAAACTTCATGAATTCACAGCCGACAGTCGTAGACTCCAAATACGGGGGGGACCATACGTCGAACGCTTGATGCAACGTTGCCAAGGCCATAATTATGTTGATGTAGTTTTATATAATTGGTTAGTTTTATTTTATAATAAAAAATTTTATAATTTAATAAATATTATAAAAATAATGAATATTTATAATAAATTATTTATGATAAAAATATTTATTTACAATGATAATAAAATTATTTTAATAAAAATTAGTAATTTAATTAAAAAATAACTGATAATAAATAAACAATTTTCGTATAATAAAATCATATTAATCCAAATCGATTTATAAAATTTCTCTTAAGTAAGACGCAATGGCACCTCAGAAATTCAGAATCAGCATCAAGATGACCGATGCTTTTATGCCCTACACGTGTAAGACGAACCCAAGGAGACACAACGCGTTGAGTGTAAAGATAACATCTAGAACTAGAAGGATAGCATTATCAAATCGGTTGACACATTACATAGAAGAGTAAAAGCTACTGTGCCGCTACACTTTACCGATCAGGTGTACCGCTAGTTTAAAATCATCTTATTATTATTTTTTTTATTTTTATTCATATATATTTTTTTATCATTTTAAAATATTTTTTAAAAATAGAAAAAAAAACCAATATATTAAAAATCACCTCCTTAATTATTAAGTATAAAAAATTAAAAATGATGAGTGATACATTTGATCTGTACATTATAGGGGGCAGAGTAGTGTTTTTGTACATAGAATTATACGTGTGGTTTCGTTCAAATGGGACCATGTCAGAGAGGACTAAGGGTGTAAATTAGTCTGGTCTGGTCCATCAGTTTTCTTAGACTAGACTGAACCTCCATAGGGACTAGATCAGATTAGTAGCTATCTGATCAGTCTGGTTCGGCCCAATTATTTGTTATTATTTTTTCTTCTTTTTTTTTCCAATAAATTAATAATTTTTTTAAAAAAATTACTAAATTAAAATTAAGTGAATTATTAATTTAGATCATGTAACTAACTCATTAAAAAAATATTTTACTATAATTATATTTATGATGTTGATAGTTACTAGTAGTTATTTAATTAGATCATAGATATAGATGTTAGTAATTAATTAATGGCGATAGGTTAGTTAATTTGTTAGGGGGATTTTTACCCAGGGCCACAGGCCCAGATCAGGTGTTAGGGGATTCTTCTTGAACCCCAAATGGCCCAGGAAGCCAAGCCCAGTACCAAAAGGCGTACACTTGTTGAGCAATTCGACAACCAGGCCAAAGGTCCTCAACGTGTATGAGTTCAGTCTAAGTGTTGCTTGGCATCTAAAAGGACTTTTGGGTGAGCCTGGCTTACGTGCTGCTTGACCTTTGTCAGAGTATTTGGGCAAGTCTTGCTTCACATGCCGCTTGGCCCCTCTTACCAAATGCGCGGGGGTTAAAGAGGTGAGTTTAACCTAAGGGCTGCTCGATCTCCGCAAATGATTTTTGGGCTAGCCAGGCTTCGCATGCTGCTTGGCCCCTCTCGCCAAAAGCACGAGAGTCTATGAGGCGAGTTCAGCCTAAGTGCTGCTCGACCTCCGCAAGGACTTCTGGGCGAGCCCAGCTTACATGCCACTCGACCTCCATTAGAATATTTGGGCGAGCCTGGCTTCACATGCCGCTCGACCTCCATTAGAATATTTGGGCGAGCCTGGCTTCACATGTCGTTCAGCCCCTCTCACCAAATGCGCGAGCGTCAACGAGGCAAGTTCAGCTTAAAAGGGATACTCGACCTCCATAAAGGATTTTTGGGCAAGCCCGACTTCACATGCTGCTTGGCCCCTCTCACCAAACTTGCGAAGGTCAACAAGGCGAGTTTAGCCTATGGGCTACTCAACCTCCGAAAAGAATTTCTAGTAGAGCCAGTCTTCACGTGCCACTCGGCCCCTCTCGCCAAACACGTGAGGGTCAACAAAGCAAGTTTAGCTTAAGTATAGCTAGACCTCCGCAGGGACTTCTAGGTGAGCCTGGCCAAACATGCCACTCTACCTCCACAAAGGATTTCTTGGCGAGCCCAGCTCCATATGCTGCTTGGCCCCTTTCACTTAGCGCAAGGGTTAATGAGGCGAGTTCAGCCTAAGTGCTTCTTGACCTTCGTGAAAGTTAACAGGCAGGTTCGACATCACAGGCCACTTGGCTCGGTGGGGTGTCGCAAAACACAACGGTTTGCCATCACAGCGCGATAAGTCATCCACTTGTCAGAAAGAAATAAGGCCAAGCCCCCAATGAGCGATCAACACTCAACCATCCCTGAGGGAGGCGGGCAGGGGGAGGGGAGGGCTAGTGCAGCACACAAATGGACGGTAAAATAAAAAATAATAATAGTAAAGGTGTCTGAATGCAAAAAATGTAGACAAAGAATATTTTTATTCATCAACTGTTGGAATCTTTATAAAGAGGAAGATTACAGCATGTTCGCAATGAACCATACAAAGAAAAAGAAATGGAAGTGATATACTGGCGAGGTTAGACTCAGCAGGATGCATAGGGGTACCATCGGCAAAAAAGATTGCATCGGCAGGGTCGCCAAAGAGGCACCATCCTAGAAGTATGCGAGAGGTGAGGACAAGAATGCAAGTTCGACCTAAGCACACTAGGACCCTCAAGTCATGGACGACTGATTACGCCGACAGAATAACGCGGTAGTTGTAGCACAACTTTTGAGTGTTGATTCCATAGGAAAACAAATTAAAAGAATAGCAGAAGAAATAAAGAAACTAAAGAAAAATATTAAATGATTAATTGAGAACAAAAATTAATTTTAAATGCAAATTAAAGTGAAGCAAAGTTACAAATGAAAGAAGTACTCAAATTTGACGAATAGTAAAGCATCTGGAATCTCTTGCACAAATTTGGTATTTTAATTATTCTTAATTCATTGAATAACTCAATTGGGAACTCAATTTCTGAAATTTTCAATTGAAATGTATAGATTTATAAACCAAATGTAACCTTTTGAAAAACCATTCACCACTTTTAAAATATGCAAATTATTATCCCTATTGAGAAAATTCAGTGACGATAATATACTCAGGAAATGATATTGAAGCAAAGAACTAAATCAATATAGATAATTAATTGATCCAAACATAATCAAAGAACTAATCTATTCAATAGAAAAAGCACGACTGAATCTATAAACAGAATAAATTCTATGATTATTCGGAGAAGAAAACATCAACGATGAATTGAGAATGATAAAATAAAAGAGTTTTAGTAATTGTAAATTAAATACATAAATTAAAAATATCATCTAATGTATAAGTTCATCCCTAACCCTACTTGAGAATTTAGTTACCCATAAATATAATGGACAACAAAAATCTCCAGAGAAAACTGAAGTGAACAATTGCCATGGAAGTGATTTTCTCCTCTTTTCAAATCTGCCTCTTGTGCCTCCCCTCCCCCTCTATTTCGTGTTAATGATATACTTATATATGGTAGGAAAGAAATACTAATGTCTTCATAATTTCTGCATAAAAAAATCACATAAAGTTTAGGACTCATCTTGGCAGTCATGTATGCGTTTCAGGAGTTAGAATTAGAAAAGTTTTATTATAAACAAATTTATAATCCTTTAAGATAGATTTATAATGCATCAAGAATTGTATCCATCTGATATATGAGTAAAAATTTACGATCAAAATACTAAAATATGTCCAGACTATCTCTTAGCAAATTTCATATTTAGACTTCTTGCAGTTTCCTTTTGTGATTTTTTTTCTTTTTTTTTTCTTGATCCAAATTGCTCTCAAACCCCATGAAGCTCCTCATTTGAATTTGACTGGACTTTGACTTGCTCTTTTATAAATTCTGAAATTAAACGTAAAAAAAAAAACTGTTTAGGAGTATCCCAACGTAAATATACTTATATAGGGTAGGAAAAAAATCCTAATGTTTTCATAATTTTCGCATAAAAAAATTGCCTAAATTTTAGGACCCATCTTGACAGTCACGTATGTGTTTCAGGAGTTAGAATTTAGAAATTTTTATTAGAGACAAATTTATAGCTCTTTAAGATAGATTTATAATGCATCAAGAATTGTATCAATCCAATATATGAGTAAAAATTTACAGTCAAAATACCAAAATATGTCCAGACTGTCTCTTAGCAAATTTCAGATTTGGACTTCTTGCAGTTTCCTTTTGTGATTTTTTTACTTTTTTTTTCTTGATCCAAAATGTGTTTCAAACCCCATGAAATTCCCCTTTGAATTTGACTGGGTTTTGACTTGCTCTTTTATAAATTCTGAAATTAAACATAAAAAAAAAAACTGTTTAGAAGCATCCCAACGTAAATAGAAACTCAATTCAAGAATATACATGAATTTCTATGATTTCTATTCACATTTTAATTCAATAATATGATATTTAGAGTGCACTTTCACGCACTCATCACACCCCCAACTTACTCATTGCTAGTCTTTATTAATTTTCATGTTAAAACAACGAAAGAGACTAAAAAAAGTCACACACAAAGGCCACTAAGTCACACTTTCCTGATTCACATGTCAAAGCAATCTAAAGAATCCAATAACCCATCAAGATCAATCCACCTATAGCAATCCACAGAGTGTGTGTTCTCTAAGCCATAACCATCTTACCACTAATCTTAATACATGTAATATCAAGAACGTCTGAAGTAAAATGTTCAACTCCATAATTCACGGGTATAATAGTGTTTTGTGTAAGGGCTCTCTCTATGGAGTTGACCATGGTTGTACACACACTCTCATAACTCACGGGTATAATAGTGTTTTGTGTAAGGGCTCTCTCTATGGAGTTGACAATGGGTGTACACACACTCTCATGAGAAATTGGGCAATTATGTACAAGCAACGAGCAAATATTGATCGTATGATAGGAACACTAACAAATGAGACTTCCATCACTCTTTCCAAAAGCTTACTTAAGATTAGAATGGTCAATACAAAAGGTTGTAACGTGGCTTGGGTTCGGGGCTATATGAAAAAAAAAATGAAAATGATTAAAAAACTTCTAAGTATATACAAAGGGAATCTTATTAAATATCTTAGTATACCACACTTCTCACTTGATGTACTCTTCAAGTTTTCAGATCATCAAATAATAATACTTTTCATTCTTCTTCCTCTTCTCTCTCTCTCTCTCTCTCTCTCCAACAATTTGATGGACAAACACATGCCACTTTGGTATTCTCGCCATTTCTACCCAACCTTGAATTTTTTTTTTTTTGCCTTTGAAGCTCACTCAATCGAACACTTTGCAACTTGTACTCTTTTTTTTTTAATTGAAAATGATAAAACAAAAGAAAGAAAATGCAAATTTCACACCTAGTATACACTTGAAATTAAAAGGGGTAAGAAAATTAGTATATAGGTTATACTCTAATGTGGAGAGACATGTATGATATGCGCATATGAAAAGAAAAAGCTACATGTGTTTATTGACTCAAATTTGGCTACTAGGGGTCTATGATTGAAATGGTTAGCTTGAAAGACTCAAACGTTGATCTAATTTGACCTTCGTCATATCCCAAGTATATCCACCAATGTTTTGAATACCGTACCGGATTGCGTATCGATCAAGGCACTGAAATAAAATATTTTGGTACCGGTACCGTTTCGTATACCGTTTCGAAATAGTCGATATATGAATAAATTATATATATAAATATATCCATTAATTATATTCCAAAATAATAGTCTATATATGAATAAATTATACATAAATACATATATATAAATTATAAATAGTCTGGTATGAATTGAGGGTTAAAAAATGAGCTTGTAGTTTGAAAAAATGAAAAAGAAAAGAAAAGTGAAGACCGAAATACCGGCCGGCACGTAGGCCGGTACATGCCGAAATATCAACCGATATGACTGGTATTTGAACCGGTATGAAACAGATGAAATTTCTATACTGACCGGTATATGCTGTACCGGCCAGTACGGTATGGAATTTGAAACAATGATATTCACTATCTTACCACAAGCCATGTAATGATATTCTCAAAAGAAGTACCTAATTCAACAAATCAATGAACACTTATCACAATTTACTGCATTTGCAGGCTCTCAATTCTCTCTAAACTCATATGAATACTTAAGCAAAATAGTTATCCAACTACATGTGTCAAACCACCATCTTACCACAAAGTTTGGATGAGTGCATTAGGGGTTTTGTAAATGTTTCAGTAAAAAATGATTACGGTGGGTTTGGTGAATTCATGAAGATAGCTATGAATGAGAATGAGTACACATGTAAAAATGGTGCACATGTGATGCAAAAAACTGACACATAAAAATATATCACAGAGTTCCAACAAGTATTTTAAATATTGAATTTGCACCACAACCCCTCAACTTAAATAAAACATTGTCCTCAATGTTTAAAAATCAAAATTGAATAGGGAGTAACTAAAAATAGTAAAATACACCTGATAAGTGACAAGGGTAACTCTCTAAGCACCAAAGATGGTAACCTGAAATAACTAAATGAAACTATTCTGCCAAAAAAAATAAAAAACAGCAAACAAAAAGGAAAATAAAGAAAATAAAAGAAACGAAAATAAAACAAAACAAACAAAACAAATAAAGAAAAACATACCCATGAGGTGTGGTCAATGTTGATAGATCGGATCTACAAGTGGAAAATCTTCCACTTCCGGAACTTGCATATCAATTAATACTTTAAGGCATTATCCATTTACTTTAAAGATCTGACCATCCTTAGAATCCTTTATTCTATCGCCCTGTTTTCAAAAATATTTTTCACTACAAAGGGGTGAGTCCATCTAAACCGAAGTGTTCCTTGGTACTTGTGAAGTCCAAAATCATATGAATATGCTTGGTCATTTGTCTCAAACCTCTTCTTAAGAATATTTTTACCATAAAACGTTCTCATTTTAACCTTATAGATTTTAGACTTAGGCAAATGTTTCAATTTAACTCTTGGTGCTTTCATACTTACAGGAATCCGTCTTTCACATTTCTTAGGCAACTCCTCAAATTTCAATAGCCATGTGATGGGCCCCAAGGCGGACCAAGTCTTAAGGATCAATTACAAGATTAAGAGTCTCGAATATCAAGGGAGCAATGCAAAAATTGGTGCAGATGAAGCTAGCAAAAGCCCAACACTCATGATGGGCTTGAAAGAATGAGAACTAGCTTTGATGTACCTGATCGAAAACTTCACTTAGAGATAGGGCCTTTAGATATTAAGGCTTTCAATTTGTTTAAAAGGATTTCTATTGTTAGTTTAGAATAAGTGGGTTTGAGGATGCTTAGCCCACATGTCTTATTTCTAATGAACTAGGGTTTTTGGGAAGGCCTTGTATTTTGGCCAATGGCTTATTTGGAATGATATTATTTTATTTTAAACTAGGGTTTAGAAGTACTGTAGCACGACACTGTTCATACTACAGTAACGCGCGGCTACTGTTCACTGAAGGGCATTTTTGAGAGTAGGGTCTCAAATTTTAGTCTAAGGTTTTATTATGTTTTGGGAAGGGTATTTAAATGATGTAACCAGCCCCTCCAAGGTTTAGACATTTATTCTGAATTTTAATTGTGAGTGAGTTTTCTCCTCTTGTTCTTAATTGAACTCTTGAACTTATCAAAGGTAAATCACAACCTTTATGGCGTTCCTCTTTGTAATTTGGGTTCTTGAGACGGGATTTCAACGAGTCTAGATTTTAATATAATCTAGGTTCTTGAAACGAGTTCCCAACGGGTCTAAATTCTCCATCCATAGACTTGAGTTTGGCTTTCCTGGGTTATTTTTCCTATATTGTTGTTGGGTCTCAAAGCGAGTCGATTGGGGTTCACATCATTTGGTATCAGAGCCAGGTTTCCAATCAGGTCTGATTCTATCTTTTTTTTATCGTATTGTTAATTCTAGGGCTTCATTGTTCTAGGGTTGAAAAAAAAAAAGTTGCAGAAATTCGTTTTTCCTAGGGCTGCCAATTTATTCTATCTTTTGGGTTTCATGTTCATCATCATCATAGGGTGGCTAAATTGCTTGTTTGAGGGCTGACAAAAGTTTGCACCATCTAGGGTTTGTAATTTCTAGGGTTTCATTCCCTTCTATTTTCCTTATCAATTTTTATGTGTTTGAATTTAATTGTTTGATTATCACAATTGGATATTTCTGTTTTTTGTTGAATTGTTGAGAAAAGAAGAGAAAAAAAGAAAAGAAAAGAAAGGAAAGGAAAAGAAAAGAAAAGAAAGGAAAAGAAAAGAAAATTCGAAAAAAAAATTCAAAAAAAAAAAAAAGAAAAAGAAAGGAGAGAAGGATTTTGGGTATGAAATATTTTTCCATATGAAATTGAGTGCTTTGTCATTGATTAAGCCTTATCTTCAATGGGTTGAATATATCTTTCTAGTTGGTATCTTGTTTCGTAATTACTCTTTCCAGCGTATAAATTTCTTGAGTTTCGGGTCATTTTATTCCTTCCATGTTTTCTCTTGTTCTTGTTTCTTGGACCTAATTACTAGTTTGAGCAAAACAAGGTTGTATTGTCTTGTTTGAGTTCAATTAGTTCTTAAAGAACTTGAGTGGGAAAACTCTTGAGATAAAAGGCAAGAGAGTATGAGATTATTATCGGGAAAAAGCCAATAAGAGTGAAACACGAGTGAAGTCCCATTATTTGAGTGTAAACACGTAAGGGAGCATGTGAGGTCTTTTTTCCTCTAACATTCTTTTTTTGTGCAGAGCATATGATGTCTCATAAAAATGACTCATCACCAAAGGGGATGGTAGATAACTTATTTTTTGTGTTGCAATCCATGCAACAAAAGTTTGAAAGGTTAAATTTGAAGTTGGGAGAAATGAGGGATAGGATGGATCAACAAGGTGTAGTGATTAGAAATCTATGAAGTGTGAGAGATAGGAGGAGACGTGAGCCTAGTATTGAGAGTGGGTACGATAAGAATGGAGAGTATGGCGAGTCACTTGTTGTTAGGCGTGCTCCCAATACAGAAATTAAGATGGATGATACAGAGCAGCAAAGAGAGAACATTTTCCATACTAGATGCCACATCAATAGCAAGGTATGTAGTATGATCATTGATGGAGGGAGTTGTACTAATGTGGTTAGCACTACTTTAGTTGAGAAATTGAATTTACCTACCTTGAAACACACTAGACCATACAAGTTGCAGTGGTTGAATGATTGTGGGGAGGTTAGGGTAAATAAGCAAGTGCTAGTATCTTTTTCAATTAGGAAGTACAAGGATGAGGTCCTTTGTGATGTAGTGCCTATGCATTGTGGTCATATTTTGTTGGGGAGGCCGTGGCATTGTGATAAGAGAGCGATCTATGATGGGTTCAGGAACATGTACAGTTTTGAAAAGGATGAAAAAACAATCAAACTTGCTCCTTTAACTCCAACACAGGTCCATGAGGACCAACTGAAGTTGAAAAGTGAGGTTGATCAAAATAGAAAGAGAGAAAGTGAGATTGATCATAAAAGAAAGAGTGAGAATGAGATTGAGGAAGAAAAAAATAATGAGACCAAAAGTGAGAGAGAGAGAAAAATGGGAGAGAAAAAAAATGAGTGTGAGGTTTCAAGAAAAAGAGAGAATGAGTTGAAAAACAATTGTGAGGCTGAGAGTTCAAAAAAAGATGTCGAAAAAGAGAGTGAAAGAAAAGAGAGTGGAAAGGAAAAAGAGATTGAAAGAAATGAGGGTGAGGTTGAAACCTCAAGAAAAAAAGAGAGTGAAAAGAAAGAGGAGAGTGAAGAAAGTGAAAGAAAAACAAAGAGAGAATTGAGTTTCTATGTTAAGGCAAGTTTTAATACTAACCTTGACGTACCTTTGCCTAGTATTGTTGTTTCTTTGTTGCAGGGATATAAGGTCGTTATTCCTAGCTGTGTGTTTAGTGGATTGCCACCTATTAGAGAGATAGAGCAATACATTGATTTTGTGCCAGGTGCGATAATCCCTTCCCGACCTTTCTTTGAAGAACATGAGTCCTTGATACACTTGAAAGGACAAGGTAAATTGACTACAATGCATGCCAAGTGAGAGGAATGTATTGAGATTTTTCCTCTTGTAATCAAGTACACACATGGTAAGGAAGCTTTTGTGGCTTGTGCATTAGCAAGAAGGTATGATCGTATCGTTATTTTAGATGCAAAGTTATTGAGATTTGAATATAACAAGAAATTGCATCCTAATGATAATGACTTTGCCAGTGTATATGGAGTACGCGAGAAAACATCGTTTGGTAAGTGCTATAAACTAGATTGGTATTTATTTGGAGAGAATAAACTTTGTGTGCCTACTAGTTTTATGGGTGAGTTGCTTTTGCATGGATGTGGTTTGTTGGGTCACTTTGCTATAAAAAATATTTTAGGCATATTACATGAACACTTTAGGGAGCACGGTTTACAATTCATTGAGGTCGTATATAATTGGAGTGATCATTTTGGTGTAAAAAAGATTTTAGGCGTGTTGCATAATCGTTTGTGGGAGTATCATTTGCCATTCATTGACTCATTGCATGAACATTTGCGGGAATATCATTTGCCATTCATTAACATGATGTATGAATGTTTGTGGCAATATCATTTGCCATTCATTGACGTGTCGTATGAACGTTTGTGGGAATATTATTTGCCATTCATTAAGATCACGTATAATTGGAGTGATCATTTTGTTGTAAAGAAGACTTTAGATGTGTTTCATGAACGTTTGCTGGAGTATCATTTTCCATTCATTGAATTGTTGCATGAACGTTTACGAGGGTATCATTTGTCATTATTAGAGTTTGCATATAAGAAAACCATGCATACTACTATTCTTTCTCATTCATCTTTTGAAGGTGCTTTTGGTTTTAATCCACTTATACATTTTGATTTAATGCATTTACCTATTGATGACAGAAATAGCTTGGATGGACATTTCCAAATTTTTGATAAAATTAATGATACTTCATATCTAGTAGAACTTCCAGGTAAGTATCATGTGTTCGCTATTTTCAATGTTACTGATCTATTTCCGTTTGATCCCGGTGGAGATTCGAGGTCGAATCCTTTTGAGGAGAGGGGGAATGATGGGCCCCAAGGCGGACCAAGTCTTAAGGATCAATTACAAGATTAAGAGCCACGAAGATCAAGGGAGCAATGCAAAAATTGGTGCAGATGAAGCTAGCAAAAGCCCAACACTCATGATGGGCTTGAAAGAATGAGAACTAGCTTTGATCTACCTGATCGAAGACTTCACTTAGAGATAGGGCCTTTAGATATTAAGGCTTTCAATTTGTTTAAAAGGATTTCTATTATTAGTTTAGAATAAGTGGGCTTGAGGATGCTTAGCCCACATGTCTTATTTCTAATGAATCAGGATTTTTGGGAAGTGTAGCACGACACTGTTCATGCTACAGTAACGTGCGGCTACTGTTCACTGAAGGGCATTTTTGAGAGTAGGGTCTCAAATTTTAGTCTAGGGTTTTATTATGTTTTGGGAAGGGTATTTAAATGATGTAACCAGCCCCTCCAAGGTTTAGACATTTATTCTGAATTTTAATTGTGAGTGAGTTTTCTCCTCTTGTTCTTAATTGAACTCTTGAACTTATCAAAGGTAAATCACAACCTTTGTGGCGTTCCTCCTTGTAATTTGGGTTCTTGAGACGGGATTTCAACGGGTCTAGATTTTAATATAATCTAGGTTCTTGAAACGAGTTCCCAACGGGTCTAAATTCTCCATTCATAGACTTGAGTTTAGCTTTCCTGGGTTGTTTTTCCTATATTGTTGTTGGGTCTCAAAGCGAGTCGATTGGGGTCACATCACCATGCCCGTGTTCCATAATTCTGAGTTTTATAAAAAATAGTACACATATCAACAATATTAGATGAATCACTAATAGTATCAAACTCAGAATTAACAAGAAAATATTCAAGGGGATCAAAATCATAAGTTGCGTGAACTCCCTTGTCTATGAGTGTATCAATCATGGAAGTTTGGTGGCACTCATCATCCTGTATTGGTTGTTTTTCAATATGAAAAATATTCAACTCGAGAGTCATATTTCCAAAAGAGAGTTTCATTAGACCATACATGCAATTAATAAGAGCGTTAGCATTAGCGAGAAAATGTCTACCTAAAATTAAGGGGATTTAAGAATTACAGTCTACAACAGAACTAGTGTCAAAGATTAAGAAATCAATAGGATAATAAAATTTGTCAATTTAGATCGAAACACCCTCAACTATCCCTCTCGGTTTCTTAACTGAATGGTCAGCCAATTGAAACACAACAGAAGTTGGCTTAATTTCACCCAAACCAAGTTTTAAATAAATAGGATAAGGCATCAAATTAACACTAGCTCCTAAATCTAGCAAGGCTTTCCCAAACTCATGATTCTCAATATTACATGCAATAGTTGGACAACCAGAATCCTTATATTTGGGAGGAATTCGTTGCTAAATTAGAGCACTAATTTGCTTTGTCATAAATGCTGTCTTCTTAACATGGTGCTTCCTCTTAACTGTATACAAAATTTTGAGAACTTTTGCATAAGTAGGAACTTATTTAATAACATGTAAAAGAGGAACGTTAATATTTACCTGCCTGAGGTTCTCTAAGATTTTATTATTAGAATCCAAAGTTCGCATACCAGATTTTAAAACTTGAGGAAATGGTACCTTAACTGAGCCCTTGATTACCTTGGCTTCCTTGGGCAACTCGGTACTATCATTGTTTTGTTCCTCTTCAACATCCTTTGGCTTATCAATTGTTGGGATGTGTAAGGACTTACCACTTTGTGTCACAATGACGTTGATCTCTTTCAAATTTCCTTACGCCATATGTTGACCTTGGGGTGTGGATTGAGGTTGAGAAGGGAACTTGCCACGCTTATTCACACTCATGGAGCTCATCATCTCATATATATGACTCTTGATCTCTTTGTTTTCTTCAACAACCTGCATAATCAAAGATTCAAACTTTTGATTAGTTTTATCATGTGCTTCGGTAAAAGCATGTAAAGTATCTTCTACGGAGTTTCTAGAAGATGATGATGCATGATATGGTGCAGGATAAACTCTAGGTGGTTGTGCAAACTGCTGGTTTTCAAATTTTCAGCTAAAATTAGGGTGATTACAATGTTTTGAATACCATACGGAATGGTATACCGGTCAAGGCACTGGAATGAAATATTTTGATACCGGTACCGTTTCATGTACCGTTTCGAGATAGTCGATATATGAATAAATTATATATATAAATATATATATATAAATTATATTTCAAAATAATAGTCTATATATGAATAAATTATACATAAATACATATATGTATAAATGTCTGGTACGAATTAAGGGTAAAAAAATGAGCTTACAGTTTTAAGAAATGAAAAAAAAAAAAAGTAAAGGCCGAAATATCAGCCGATACGAAACAGACACAATACTTATACCGGACCAATGGCAGTACGGTATGTACAGGCCGGTATAGTATGGTATTAAAAACTATGGGTGATTACACCACCCAAAATTATAGGTATCAGAGAAAGGTGTAAAAGGCTTCTTGTACATACCTAAGGCATTACATTGTTCCTCATACATCTCTCTTATTTCAGCAAATGTGGGACACTCTTGGGCAATGTGATCTACCCGGCACACACAAAACATGGTCCAAAAGACTATGCATGATTAGCCATGTGTGTTGGCTTTAAGTCTTTATTCTTCAACCCCTTCAGCTCCCTAGTGAGCATATCAACTTTAGCCTTTAGGTTATCCTCTTCCCTGAGGTGGTAAATTCCAACACCATTTGGGTTTCCTGTAGGTCGTGACCTATTTGTGCTCTCAGTAGCACTAGGTCTAGTCCAAGTGTGAGCTTTTTCAGCAAGCTCATTGAGGTATTCTATGGCATCATCAGGATCTTTCTGTAAGAACTCACCATTACACATCATTTCCACAAATTGGCGCTCTCTCTGTTTAAGTCCCTCATAAAAATAGCTCACTAAGCGCCAATTCTCATACCTAAGGTGATGATACATACTCAACAACTCCTTAAATCTCTCCCAAGACTAATACAAAGTCTTACTGTTCTTTTGTGCAAATGTAGAGATTTGACTTTTTAAAACATTAGTCTTATGTTGGAGAAAGTATTTATTAAAGAAGATCTAAGTTATCTCGTTCTATGACCTAATAGATCGTGGTCGCAGCGAATATAGCCAACTCTTAGCTCTATCATTCAAAGAGAAATGAAAGAACTTAAGTCTCACAATGTCATTAGTTGCATTTTGACTATGAAAAGTCGCAACTACTTGCTCAAACTCCTTAATGTGTATATATGGATTTTCATTTTCTAAGACATGAAAAGTAGAGTAACTGTATCATCCCTGTTTTAAAATCCAATTGGTGAGTATTAGCTGGAAACATGATGCATGATGGTGTAGCTGTGCATGTAGGGTGGAGGTAATCTTGAAGGGTCTTAGTGGGTTAATCTCTGTATTCACTCATTTCTTCAGAATTAGAAAAATTAACAAACAAATGGTTATAAAAATCAGACTTTGACTCTGACTCTAATACAGGTCTACAAGCAAACCGATTAAATGCGTCTCTATACTTGTGCATGCAAGGTAAAGAAAAATGTAACACTAAAAAAAAAAAAAACTATAAAAAAAAAAGAAAATTTAAAAAAAGTATAGCAAACTAAAAGAGGGAATAAAGTTACCGTCTTTAGAAACTGCTAAAAAAAAACTATCTAACAATTCTTCTACCGTCTCCCCAGCAATGGTGCCAAAATTTGATTATGCCCAAAGAATAACGCGGTAGTTATAGCACAGCTTTGGGGTGTCGATTCCATAGGCAGACAAATTAAAAAAATAGCAAAAGGAACAAAGAAACTAAAGAAAAATATGAAATGATTAATGGAGAATAAATATTAATTTTAAATGCAAATTAAAGTGAAGTAAAGTTACTACGAAAGAAGTACTCAAATTTGACGAACAGTAGAGCGTCGGGAATCCCTTGCACAAATTCGGTATTTTAATTATTCTTAATTCATTGAATAACTCAAGTGGGAACTCAATTTCTAAAATTCTCAATCGAAAGGTATAGATTTATAAATCAAAATTAAATCAAATGTAATCATTTGAAAAATTATTCACCACTTTTAAAATACATAAATTATTATCATTATTGAGAAAATCCAGCGACGACAATATACTCAATAAGAGATATTGCAGCAGAGAACCAAATCAATATAGATAAATAATTGATCCAAATATAATCAAAGAACTAATCCATTTAATAGAAAAAGTATGACTAAATCCATAAACAGAATAAATTCTATGATTATTCGAAAAAGAAAACATCAACGATGAATTGAGAATGATAAAATAAAATAGTTTTAGTAATTGAAAATTAAATACATAAATTAAGAATACCATCTAATGTGTAAGTTCATCCCTAACCCTACTTGAGAATTTAGTTACCCATAAATATAATGGACAACAAAAATCTCCAGAGAAACTGAAGTGAACGGTGGTCATGGAAGTGATTTTCTCATCTCTTTAAATCTGCCTCTTGTGCCTCCCCTCCCCTTCTATTTCGTGCTAATGATATGCTTATATAGGATAGGAAAGAAACCCTAACGTCTTCATAATTTCAGCATAAAAAAATCACCTAAATTTTAGGACTTATCTTGACAGCTACTTATGTACTTCAGGAGTTAGAATTTGGAAATTATTATTAGAGACAACTTTATATCCCTTTAAGATAGTTTTCTAATGCATCAAGAATTGCATTAATCCGATATGTGAGTAAAACGTTACGGTCAAAATACTAAAATATGTCCAGACTATCTCTTAGCAAATTTTGAATTTGGACTTCTTACAATTTCATTTTGTGATTTTTTTTTCTTTTTCTTCTTCATCCAAATTGCTCTCAAACCCCATGAAGCTCCTCCTTTGAATTTGACTGGGCTTTGACTTGCTCTTTTATAAACTCTGAAATTAAACATTAAAAAACTGCTTAGGAGTATCCTAACATAAATATAAATTCAATTCAAGAATATACATTAATTTATATGATTTCTATTCACATTTTAATATTTTCATCCAATAATATGGTATTTAGAGTGCACTTTTGCTCACTCGTCAATGACCATCGGGGAAACTAGCCTCAGTCAAAACCACTTCCACACAGGCTAGGGTCTCTATATGGAAATGGCAACGATGTGAAGAGCTTGAGTTGAACTCAACAAGTTACTGAGACAAGGGCTCATCTTTCTCCCTCCTTGGCTGGAAAAGATACACCAGAGTTAGAACGGGCCCAGGCCGAGAGAAATCCCCTTCACTCGCCAGGCTTGAGTGAGACTGATCCATCTCGATCATGGGAACAAGTCGGGATGTTGTAACAGAACATGGACAGCACAACGAATCCTGAGATAGGGAAAACCAATGAACGACGTGGCCATGAATCTCAGTCTGCACCGTCTTTACAGCACATCTGGTGGTGATAGTAAGGAACACAACCTCCGGCCAAGTTTCCTCTAAGAGCCATAAGGAGTCACCAAACACACAATTCTGTACAATAAGCCTCACCCAGAGCTAGAACGCTCATCGGAGCTGGGATTAACCAAGGGGAACCCCCCATAAAGAAGGTAGAAGGCCTTAAACGCTTGACAGGCAGGAAGGGAGGATCGGTGGCAAATCACAAGGCATGAAGGAATTATATAGGCGATGCACAATGGTTCACTTCCATATGGAGACCCTAGAAGGCTCATCGGAGTTGGGAGCTCACATATCGCACGGGCCCACCAAGTCCGGCACGAATCTTGCAAACGGCATAGCACGAATCTCACGAAATACACGTTGGGAGAGCCATTTGGCACCATCAATGTTAAGAAAATGTAACAAGTGGGCATTAATGGCCAATTGCTCAAGGCCCTTGGAGATTCGTGAGTGACACATCAACTACTGAACTGGTTTCGTTGGGAAACCTGGGATTGCCATGTGGTAAAAGAACAAAAGCATGGAATACAAAGCGCAACACCGCCTTTCCAAGAAGGAAACCTTTCATAGAGAAGCATACTAAATGAAGCAAACAGCCTAGACGAGATGAACAACGAAAAGGAAAGAAATTGAGAAACATGGGAAAGCAATCACAATGCAAAACAAGCGTATAATCGTATAACAAAGGGTAAAATGCATATACAAGTAGAATAGTGCTTTGGGCACCACGATCTATACAAACACGAAACTAAAGGCAAATAAGTTACATCATGCTAGGTACAACAAGAAAAGATAAGATCAGTCAAAAGAAGCGTCAGGATCCATCTCATAGTCAGCAAAGCTTGCTTCAAGGGTGCCGGGGTCCAGCTAGTGCCCAACAGGGTCAACCATGGCCTCCTTGGGGCCATCTCCCTCAAAGTTGGCACCCACAACGTCCTTGGGAGGCCGGTCTAGAGGATCTTCATCCGCAGGCAATCCGGAATCATTGCCCAACCAATCTTGCCAGCATGGTTAAGGGCGATAGGATTGAGGTCAAGGTCTTTGAGGTCGACAGCCCTTAGATGCACCTCCAGCGCCTTGGAACTTTCTTGAAGCTTTAGGATGGCATACTTGCCCATCTTCTCGACGCCTTTGAGATATCTGTGGGACCAAACGTTATCACAGATGTAGAAGGCCCTCACCAGTTGGTCACTTGGGCGGGTGGAGGCCTCTTGCACTTGAGGCATGTTAGTCCAAAGATCTTGGATGATCATGTCCCAAGCGGCTATCCTCTTCTAGGCCGCACCCAATGCGATCAGGACCTCTTCCTCTCTGGCCCTGGCCACCGATAACAAGACTCCCCGATCCTCTGCAATGGCTGACAGGTAAGAACATTCCCTCTCCGACATCTTGAGCTGCTAGGCGTCAAAATCCCAAAGGCCCCTTAGTCTTTCGTTCTCCACTTGAAGCAAGTCCTGTGGCTCCTAGAGCTTGCTCAGTGACTCCTAGGCCTTCACAGTCCACTCCTTGGCCATTGCAAGCTCTACCTCCAGACAACTCCTCTCCTCCCTCTCTTAGCTCATATAATGAAAGGTCATCATCACCATGGATTGAAACTCCAGGTTTTCCCTCTCGACTGCCTCTTGGACACTCACGGTATACTCAGCCAACTAATAGGCCCCCTACAACCAGAAGCAAGAAAGTAAGGACATGAAGATGAGGAGAGGAGAGCAAGGAAAAAAGAAGGGCATGAAGCAAGGAAAAACCTCACAAAGAAGGTCCTGCAATGATCTGGACACCTGCTCCAAGGCCTCCACTCGCCTAGTCTTGCCTTTGAGACTAGGAGATGTGGGGACAACCTCAGTCGATTCACTTGAGGAAGGCGATCTTTGATCTACCCCTACAACCCTAGCATCACTTGAGGACTCCCTATCCAACCTACCACTTAGGGAAGCGGGAACCACCCTCGTCACAGGTGCTGGGGCAGTCGCGAAAGGTGTTAACCTCTCCTCGCCACCCAAGGCAACCACCACTATCTCCCCAACACTCAGCGGGGTAGGAATGTGAGATTCAACCACTGACCGGTTACCCTCAATAGAAGCAGTAATCAAGCCCCCTGGTGGACTAGCAATAATAGTAATTGATGGGGCATCGCCTATAGAAGCTCCTCCTCGAGGTGACGTTCGAGCCACCGTACCCCTTTCGGAAAAATCAAAATCAGCTGTAAAGTCTCGAGCAATGTCCTCAAACTTAAGGTCCCCAATTAAGAATCGGGTGATAAACGTCGAAGAAGGAGACATCTCCCCATTAGCCTTCAGAAGTGGCTCCACTATATGGGACTGGCGTGGTGCCCAATCCAAAAGAGCTCTCTAGAAGTGTATCTGAATCAAATTCCCTCTCCGAGTTGTGTCTTGTGGTTATGCAAGTATGGATAGGGCCCCCTGATCTACAATTGCAGCGGGCTCGACGACCAAGGTTATAGAAGAGGAAGGCGCGGTGGACGTACGAAGATCGGGAAACTCCCTCCCCCTAAATTGTCGAACTAGCTCCACAGGAAGCATGGAGGAAGCAGGAGTTCAAGCAAACGTTGAGGGCTTGAGATGTTGCATGCCAACTACCCCAGGGGTGAGGCTCCGTATGGGCGTAGGATCGCTTCCAATCCTACCAGCTTTTGAGTAGATTTTCTTCCCCTTGCCCTTAAGGGGGAGGCTTGGGGCCCACTTCTTCAGCAACGCAGTTGACAAATGAGATGCCGTAGGCAGAAGGGACTATATGTCCAACAAGAGGGAGAAACGCAGCAAGGTTGTCCTCCCCGAGAAGAATTTCCTAGTGAACAAGGAGGGGGCACTGTGTTACCCACTCCCTGACAATGGCAATGCGATGCAACTCATCAAGCGTGGCGGTTGGTCGTACGACCTTGTCGCTGGGAATGACACCCCACGAGGCCTTGATCGGGAACTCAACAAGGCTGATCTACCCAATCGGGAAATCCCATCCATGGCCAGACATGAAAAAGAACTTGAAGGTCCAGTCATGAACCTTACGGTACCGTTGCTCTAACACTATGAGGGCGCTCATCGCCCTACAGCTACATATATCCCTAGAGCCTCTCTTCACATTGTGAGTCAAAAGGAACTCGCAATAAGTCAAATCGGCATGCTCTGGGTTCGACTTCAACAGAGCCCACCACCATAGAATGCAGCAGCAGACTAGGATTCTCTAGGCGTTTGGATGGAGTTGGGCGGGGGCCAACCTAAGGTGATGTAAGATTTCACGAATTGGCCAAGGGAAAGGTAGCCTTAATCTGTAGGAGAACATGTTGGGGAAGAGAGCACCACACGATGCCAAGCCATTAGCGTCGATAGACCCCTCGCAAGGCGCAAGGACCTCGAAGACCATTGTGTTAGGAACACGGTAGGTAGAGATCAGTGAATGGAGGATGTTGGGAGAGGCTTCTGAACGCTAGAAGGGACCGGCGTAACCTGGATTTGGGACGTCGGCCTCAGGACGACTTTGCCCTTCGAAACTCACAAGTTCAACAGACTTCCTGGTGGCCATTTGGAAACAAATATGCTGAGGGAGACGAGAAAACAGAGAGAGGTAAGGGAAAAGCGAATGAAATAAACGGGGAGCGGCAAGAGCGTGACAGGATTTATATAAGGGAAGTGATGGTTGGCTCTCTCAATACTCCAGCGAATACGGAAGGAAAAAACAATTCAAGTCCCGTGTACACACAATGCAGCAAGGAGAGGAAGAAAACATTTGAGAGCCATCATTACGAAAAAGACAGAACGACCGCCATCAGGTACCGGGATCAAATCTTCGGGAACCGCGTCAAAAGGAATGAGGGAGAATAATGGCTCTACACGTGGAATGATCAAGAGGTTATGTCTTCATCTTATCCCAGCTAACTAGATATAAAAGTAGCAAGCATCAATATCAAATAGGAGCAGAAGGAATTCCCATTGGTCTAACCCAATGAGAATTGACGGGGTAACTATTAAAGGGATTTTTCCCTAGGGCCTTAGGCCTAAGAATACAGCCCAGATCGGGTGTTAAGGGATTTTTCCAAACCCCAAAGGGCCCTGTACCAAAAGACCTACCGCGCCGAGCCATTCGACGACCCAGCCAGAGGTTCTCAACTCGTATGAGCTAGAAACAAGGTCCTGGGTTGGAGGATGGGTCTCTATTCTGGGAACATAAGAGGCTATCTTGACGAGGGAGGGAAGGAAACACGCCATATCGATGGGATTGAACTCTAAAGAAACACCAGAGGATCACGCTACATTAAATGCACTCACCAAGAGATCATGCCACATTAATTACATCACTTAGAAGGCCACGTTGCATTAAATAAAGTATGGTAGAGGGGACTTCAGGAGGACTCCCCTCCTCCCAGCCGTAGGGCATGGCCGTCTGGCCCTGGAGGTAGGGTATAAAAGGAGTATTGGGTAGAGGGACCGATCTGGCACAACTAAAGAACTCTCTTGCTTAAATTCCAGTTTTCCAGCACCATCTTAAGATTATTGCTGACTTAGGCATAAGAGGCTTCCTTAGCCACCCTCGGGCCACCCTCTGCCAATCTCTTCTTTGTGTTAACAGGCCTTCCAGATCAAAGACCAGAACTGCTGAGAGCCCGACCCATAAGTGTACGAAACACAATGTCAACAGCCTGGGTCAAGATGACCGATGCTTTTATGCTTGGACCACACGTGTAAGACGAACCCAAAGGAGCATCATAACATGTTGAGTGTAAGATAACATCTAGAAGGATAGCATTATCAAATCAGTTGATACATTACATAGAATTATACAATAGCTGTATCTTTCTTTGGTTATGGGAAAATATTTGTATTTCTTATGTTGTTTTATCTACAGTGGCGGAACCAAGAATTTTATTGAGAGGAGGCCAACTTTTCTAATGCGTGACATATTTATGTAAAATAAACATAGACAAATCCTAATATCAATTTGACGAAAATCATTAAAACATAATTATATATAAAAATTAGATCTCAAGAATTTGCTATATACATGTAGAAATAAATTTCTTAAAACAAAATTTAAGTTATGTTTTTAGATTTATGACGATAGTATTTTATAAAATAAGACTCGTCCATTATTATTTTGTAATAAAATGTTTAGAATTTATTTATTCATTGAAACCAGCAAGTGAAAATTTAGAAGCTCATCTTTTATTCTAATTAATTAAGTTTCATGTAAAATATAGATATTTTAGTGTTACATTAAGCATATAATAATATTACAATTGAGATCTTGAATAAAAACAATTTCTTGCTCAATGAAGTCTAGAGCATGAAACTTCAAAACTAATTTTTTTTTTATATAAATCATAAGCACCAAATGATTTTTCTTTTATTTGTTTCACTTTATATTACATATTAAGAAGTCTAATATTTTATTATAAACAATTGTAATTTTAAGGTTTTTTTTTTCTTATATTTTTAACATGTAAAGATATAAACCAATTCAACACTCTTTTCAAAGACATTATTTCCATCTTTATATTGTTTAGTCAATCTTTATATTGTTTTTTATGACACGTGACATTCTACCTAGAAAAGTAGGCTCTTGTAGGCAATAATTAGAATAAAAAATAAAATCTTAAAGTATTACGTTTACGGAACAATAATCATTTTAAAAATAATATTTTATTATGAACTGTTATAAATTCAGTTTCATTTATTTTTTTACGTATAAAGATACAAACCGAGACTCCACTAAAGCATTCAACTTTTATTTTATTTCGTCTAAATAAATGGCCCAAGGGCGGTGCTATACACACCGCTGGAATTCCCGCTGAGCTCCCGCTTTTGGTTTAAAATTTTTTTATTTTTTTGTATTTATTTACATGCATTTTTTTAATACATTTAAATATTTTTAAAAAAATTTAAAAAATCAAAATATTATTAAAAAACATTTACTTAATCATTAAGTAAAAAAAAATAAAAAAAAAAAAAAAAAAAACACAACGGTAGAATCGAGCGGTGGAATCATCGGTAGGCGTAGGATTTTCCATGGCCCAATAAACCATGTCGAATTTCTCCACTATAAAACCTAGGACTGTACAAATAAACCGGTTGTCCGACCCGTCCGTTTTTTCGACCCGACTCGACCCGAAATCTCGACCAGTTAACAAGGTGAATCGGAAACGGGTTATACCGTAACCATTTGTATTTTTATCGGGTAATACCCGTAACCCGTTTTCCACCCAAAATGTGCAGTGCTTTGTTCGACATTTTCACAGTTGTGAATCTGTGATTCTCTCCGTCGGCGTTGCTCTGAGTCAGAAGGTCTCCCTCAAGTCTCCACCGTATTACTCTCTCTCTCTCTCTTGCTTTGTTATTGTGATTTTCGTACGTGTATTTTCGCTTTGTTAGGATGCTTTTCTTTGGGTTATGTTTACTGCAATAGGCTCTCTTGGGTCAAGATGGGATCTGGGTTTCATGGGAAGGTAGTCGCTGGTGAGGTGTTCCAGCTAACTCATTGGGTTTCATGGGATATGGGTTTCATGCGTTACTGACTGATTTCTATCGGGAAAGTCCTACATTAGGAAACACTAGAATTTCCTGCATTATGGGTTTCATGGGAAAGTCCTGCATTATGACTTCTATCTGGGTTTCATGCGTTATTTCCATCCTTTTGATCTCCTGCATATTGGTTTTCTTTTTAGATCAAAGTTTGATCTTCTCACGCTATCGTCTTCTAAATCTCTAGAAAGAGAATTAAAAATTATCATCTTCTTTTAGAGGACAAAGGACTCTTCAATATAAATATAAATTAAAAATCGTAAAATGTTGTTAGGTGGAGACTGGAGTGACGAATGGACCCTATTGCGGTTGTGGTGGCACATGGGCCGTCCTCCATGCCAATCAAAATGCTGGAGGGAAAGGGAGGAAAATTAATGGTGGATGAGGATTTAACTTTTGACCAAAATTGAATGATAATAAGAGAAAATAAAGGGGAAAAAAAACAAAAAAAGAAAAAAACATGTAGGCTATCCAGCAACAGAGGTTGGAAACGTGAAAATCAGTTGGAGGATGAAATGCCGAAATAGAAAGATTGAGAGCAGGGTTATTTAGTCCTTTATCTGCAAAACAAGTAAGCCTGCCACTGGATCAACAGAGCTCCATGTGCCTAACTTGTCATTATGTTTATTTGTCCTTCATTGATCTTGGTGAATTAAGTCTAAACAATGGACAACACTGGCAAATAAGTTATAGGCTACTAGAACATACCATATTCTATGGTTTTTGTTCTACCCTTTATTCTTTCTTCCCTATACTCCATATATATACATAGAGATGAGTTCATATCTTGATTCACAAACAGTGTTAATGTCTGATTTTTATTTGAAACTAATCCCTATTAATAATTTAAAGTTTATAAACAAAAGAAAATGTTCATAAGCCTAGAATCTTTTGTTTGCAAGAGAAATCTGGAAATTGAATAAACATACTTTTGAGCTCCTATTCTGATGATCTGCTAACATATGAGGATGCAGTAATCTGAACAATAAGCCTATAATTATTACTAGCCAAAAGATATCATTATGTGCAAGCAATTTTTAATTGATTCGGATGAAGTGTGATGCTAAATCTTTCTTGAAGTCAGAACCATTTGGCAGTGGGAGGATCAGACATACCATATGCGATAAGGTCAAATTGGTATGCAGTGAATATTTAGTGGCATTACTTTTCTGTTAGTTGGTAGTGTTTGTTTATTCACTCATAACATTGTTTGGTACACGGACTAGAGTTTTGAATGATGTGCTATTTTTTCATTTGGTTACTTTAGTATTCCTGTTGGTAACTTACCTATAAAAAAAAAGTATTCTTGTGGGTAACTATTCCATAGGAATACTATTGCTCCAAATGAGGAATAGCCATTCCATAACTGCAACATTATGCAGAAAAACAAGCATTAAATTTCTGCAATTGAGCCAAAACATCTACCACCTAGCCATCGAAGAAAAAGAAGAGAAGAAAACTGCATGACTCTTGGAAAAACAAGCTTTGATTTCTGATGTGGGGTTGTTTTCATTTCTAACTTGTTCAGTTTGGTTCATGAATGCTTGGNCGGCTTACGTGCTACTTGACCTTTTTCAGAGTATTTGGGCAAGTCCAGCTTCACATGCCTCTTGGCCCCTTTTACCAAATGCGCTGGGGTCAAAGAGGTGAGTTTAACCTAAGGGTTGCTCGATCTCCGCAAAGGATTTTTGGGCTAGTCGGGCTTCACATGCTGCTCGGCCCCTCTCACCAAACGCATGAGGGTTTATGAGGCGAGTTCAGCCTAACTGCTGCTCGACCTCTGCAAGGACTTCTGAGCGAGCCCAGCTTACATGCTGCTCGACTTCAGTTAGAATATTTGGGCGAGCCTGGCTTCACATGCCGCTCAGCCCCTCTCACCAAATGCGCGAGGGTCAACGAGGCAAGTTCAGCTTAAAAGGGATACTCGACCTCCATAAGGATTTTTGGGCGAGCCCGACTTCACATGCTACTTGGCCCCTTTCACCAAACGTGCGAAGGTCAACGAGGCGAGTTTAGCCTATGGGCTGCTCGACCTCTAAAAAGAATTTATGGTCGAGCCGGGCTTCACATGCCGCTCGGCCCTTCTCACCAAACACGTGAGGGTCAACAAAGCAAGTTTAGCCTAAGTGCAGCTAGACCTCCGCAGGGACTTATAGGTGAGGCTGGCCAAACATGCCGCTCGACCTCCACAAAGGATTTCTTGGTGAGCCCAGATTCATATGCTGCTTGGCCCCTCTCACTTAGCGCAAGGGTCAATGAGGTGAGTTCAGCCTAAGTGCTTCTTGACCCTCACGAAAGTTAACAGGCAAGTTCGACATCACAGGCCACTCGGCTCGACAGGGTGCTGCAAAACACAACGGCCTGCCATCACAGCGTGATAAGTCATCCACCCGTTAGAAAGAAATAAGGCCAAGCCCCTTAATGGAGGCATGCGGGGGGAGGGGGGGGCTAGTGCAGCACACAAATGGACGGTAAAATAAAAAATAATAATAGTAAAGGTGTCAGAATGCAAAAAATGTAGACAAAGAAGATTTTCTTCATCAACTATTGGAATCTTTATAAAGAGGAAGATTACAGCATGTTCGCAATGAACCATACAAAGAAAAAGAAATGGAAGTGATATACTGGCGAGGTTAGACTCAGCAGGATGCATAGGGGTACCATCGGCAAAAAAGATTGCATCGGCAGGGTCGCCAAAGAGGCACCATCCTAGAAGTATGCGAGAGGTGAGGACAAGAATGCAAGTTCGACCTAAGCACACTAGGACCCTCAAGTCATGGACGACTGATTACGCCGACAGAATAACGCGGTAGTTGTAGCACAACTTTTGAGTGTTGATTCCATAGGAAAACAAATTAAAAGAATAGCAGAAGAAATAAAGAAACTAAAGAAAAATATTAAATGATTAATTGAGAACAAAAATTAATTTTAAATGCAAATTAAAGTGAAGCAAAGTTACAAACGAAAGAAGTACTCAAATTTGACGAACAGTAGAGCGTCAGGAATCTCTTGCACAAATTTGGTATTTTAATTATTCTTAAGTCATTGAATAACTCAATTGGGAACTCAATTTCTGAAATTTTCAATTGAAATGTATAGATTTATAAACCAAAATTAAACCAAATGTAATCCTTTAAAAAATCATTCACCACTTTTAAAATATGTAAATTATTATCCTTATTTAGAAAATCTAACGACGACAATATACTCAGGAAGCGATATTGAAGCAAAGAACTAAATCAATATAGATAAATAATTGATCCAAACATAATCAAAGAGCTAATCTATTCAATAGAAAAAGCATGACGGAATCTATAAACAGAATAAATTCTATGATTAGTCGGAGAAGAAAATATCAAGGATGAATTGAGAATGATAAAACAAAAGAGTTTTAGTAATTGTAAATTAAATACATAAATTAAAAATATCATCTAATGTGTAAGTTCGTCTCTAACCCTACTTGAGAATTTAGTTACCCATAAATATAATGGAGAACAAAAATCTCTAGAGAAAACTGAAGTGAACAATTACCATGGAAGTGTGATTTTCTCTTCTCTTCAAATCTGCCTCTTGTGCCTCCCATTCCCCTCTATTTCGTGTTAATGATATACTTATATATGGTAGTAAAGAAATACTAATGTCTTCATAATTTTCGCATAAAAAAATCACATAAATTTTAGGACTCATCTTAGCAGTCACGTATGCATTTCAGGAGTTAGAATTTGAAAATTTTTATTATAGACAAATTTATAGCCCTTTAAGATAGATTTATAGTGCATCAAGAATTGTATCAATCTGATATATGAGCAAAAATTTACGGTCAAAATACTAAAATATGTCCAGACTGTCTCTTAGCAAATTTCAGATTTGGACTTCTTGCAGTTTCCTTTTGTGACTTTTTTTCTTTTTTTTTTTCTTGATCCAAATTGCTCTCAAACCCCATGAAGCTTCTCATTTGAATTTGACTAAACTTTGACTTGCTCTTTTATAAATTTTGAAATTAAATGTAAAAAAAACTGTTTAGGAGTATCCCAAAGTAAATATACTTATATAGGGTAGGAAAGAAATCCTAATGTTTTCATAATTTTCGCATAAAAAAATTGCTTAAATTTTAGGACCCATCTTGGCAGTCACGTATGTGTTTTAGGAGTTAGAATTTGGAAATTTTTATTAAAAACAAATTTATAGCCCTTCAAGATAGATTTATAATGCATCAAGAATTGTATCAATCCGATATATGAGTAAACATTTATGGTCAGAATACTAAAATATGTCCAGACTGTCTCTTAGCAGATTTCAGATTTGGACTTCTTGCAGTTTCCTTTTGTGATTTTTTTACTTTTTTTTTTCTTGATCCAAATTGCTCTCAAACCCCATGAAACTCCCATTTGAATTTGACTGGGCTTTGACTTGCTCTTTTATAAATTCTGAAATTAAATATAAAAAAAAAACTGTTTAGGAGTATCTCAACGTAAATAGAAATTCAATTCAATAATATACATGAATTTCTATGATTTCTATTCACATTTTAATCCAATAATATGGTATTTAGAGTGCACTTTCACTCACTCATCACACCTCCAACTTACTCATTGTTAGTTCTTATTAATTTTCATGTCAAAACAACGAAAGAGACAAAAAAAAAAAAAAAAAATCACACACAAAGGCTACTAAGTCACACTTTCTTGATTCACATGTCAAAGCAATCTAAGGAATCTAATAACCCATCAAGATCAATCCACCTATAGCAATCCATAGAGTGTGTGTGTTCTCCAAGTCATAACCATCTTACCACTAACCTTGATACATACAATATCAAGAACATCTGAAGCAAAATGTTCAACTCCATAACTCACGGGTATAATAGTGTTTCGTGTAAGGACTCTCTCTATGGAGTTGATAATGGGTGTACACACACTCTCATGAGAATTTGGGCAATTATGTACAAGCAACGAGCAAATATTGATCATATAATAGGAACACTAACAAATGAGACTTCTATCACTCTTTCCAAAAACTTACTTAAGCTTAAAATGGTCAACACAAAAGGTTGTAACGTAGCTTGGGTTCGGGGCTATGTGAAAAAAAAAAAAGATGAAAATGATTAAAAAACTTCCAAGTATATACAAAGGAAATCTTATTAAATATCTTAGTATACCACACTTCTCACCTGATATACTCTCTAACTTTTCAGATCATCAAATAATAATGCTTTTCATTCTTCTTCATTCTCTCTCTCTCTCTCTTTTCAACAATTTGATGGACAAACACATGTCACTTTGGTATTCTCACCATTTCTACCCAACCTTGAATTCTTTTTTTTTTTTTCCGCCTTTGAAGCTCACTTAATCAAACACTTTGCAACTTGTACTCTTTTTTTTTTTAATTGAAAATGATAAAACAAAAGAAAGAAAATACAAATTCCACACCTAGTATACACTTGGAATTAAAAGGGGTAAGAAAATTAGTATTTAGGTTTTACTCCAATGTGGAGAGACATGGATGATATGCGCATATGAAAAAAAAAAAGTTACATGTGTTTATTGGCTCAAAGTTGGCTACTATGGGTCTATGATGGAAAGTGTTAGCTTGAAAGACTCAAACGTTGATCCTAAGTTGACCTTCGTCATATCCCAAGTATATCCACCAATATTTTGAATACCGTACCGGATGACGTACCGGTCAAGGCACTGGAAAAAAATATTTCGGTACCAGTACCGTTTCGTGTACCGTTTCGGGATAGTCGATATATGAATAAATTATATATATAAATATATCCATTAATTATATTTCAAAATAATAGTCTATATATGAATAAATTATACATAAATACATATATATATATATATATAAATTATAAATAGTCTGGTATGAATTGGAGGTCAAAAAATGAGCTTGTAGTTTGAAGAAATGAAAAAAGAAAAGAAAAGTGAAGACCGAAATACCGGCCGGTACAGGCCGGAATATCAGTCGGTATGGCCGGTATTTGAACTGGTAAGAAACAGATGAAATTTCTGTACTAGATTGGTATATGTCGTACCGGCCGGTACAGTACAGAGTTTGAAACAATGATATCTACTATCTTACCACAAGCCATGTAATGATATTCTCAAAAGAAATACCTAATTCAACAGATCAATAAACGCTTATCACAATTTACTGCATTTGCAGGCTCTCAATCCTCTCCAAACTCATATGAATACTTAAGTAAAAGAGTTCTCTAACTACATGTGTCAAACCACCATCTTACCACAAAGTTTGGACGAGTGTATTAGGGGTTTTGTAAATGCTTCAGTGAAAAATGATTACGGTGGGTTTGGTGAATTCACGAATATGGCTATGAATGAGAATGAGTACACATGTGGAAATGGTGCACGTGTGATGCAAAAAACTGATACATAAAAATATATCACAGAGTTCCAACAAGTATTTTAAATATTAAATTTGCACCACAACCCCCCAACTTAAATAAAATATTGTCCTCAATGTTTAAGAATCAAAATTGAATAGGGAGTAACTAAAAATAGTAAAATACACCTGATAAGTGACAAGGGTAGCTCGCTAAATACCAAAGATGGTAACCTGAAATAACTAAATGAAACTATCCTGCAAAAAAAAAATAAAAATAAAATAAAAAAATAACAGCAAACAAAAAAGAAAATAAAGAAAATAAGAGAAAATGAAAATAAAACAAAACAAATAAAACAAATAAAGAAAAACATACCCACGCGGTGTGGTCAATGTTGATAGATCGGATCTACAAGTGGAATATCTTCCACTTCCGGAATTTGCCTATCAATTAATACTTTAAGACGTTAACCATTTACTTTAAAGATCCGACCATCCTTAGGATCCTCTATTATATCGCCCCGTTTTCAAAAATATTTTTCACTACAAAGGGGCGAGTCCATCTAAACCGAAATTTTCATTGGTACTTGTGAAGTCCAAAATCATATGAGTATGCTCGGTCATTTGGCTCAAATCTCTTCCTAAAAATATTTTTACCATGAAACGTTTTCATTTTAACCTTATACATTTTAGATTTAGGCAAAAGTTTCAATTTAACTCTTGGTGCTTTCATACTTACAGGAATCCTTCTTTCACATTTCTTAGGCAACTCCTCAAATTTCAATTGCCATGTCTGTGTTCCATAATCCTGAGTTTTATTAAAAATAGCACAAATATCAACAATATTAGATGAATCACTAATAGTATCAAACTTAGAATTAACAAGGGAATATTCAAGGGGATCAAAATCATAAGTTGCGTGAACTCCCTTGTCTATGAGTTCGTCAATCATGTAAGTTTGGTGACCTTCATCATTCTCTATTGGTTGTTTTTACATATGAAAAATATTCAACTTGAGAGTCATATTCACAAAAGAGAGTTTCATTAGACCATACATGCAATTAATAAAAGCATTAGCATTAACGAGAAAATGTCTACCTAAAATTAAGGGGATTTTAGAATTACAGTCTACAACAGAACTAGTGTCAAGGATTAAGAAATCAATACGATAATAAAATTTGTCAATTTGGATCAAAACACTCTCAACTATCCCTCTTGGTTTCTTAACTGAATGGTCAGCCATTTGAAGCACAAAAGAAGTTGGCTTAATTTCACCCAAACCAAGCTTCAAATAAATGGGATAAGACATCAAATTAACACTAGCTCCTAAATCTAGCAAGGCTTGCCCAAACTCATGATTCCCAATATTACATGCAATGGTTGGACAACCAGAATCCTTATACTTGGGAGGAATTTGTTGCTCAATTAGAGCACGAATTTGCTCTGTCAGAAATGCTGTCTTCTTAATGGTGCTTTCTCTTAACAATACACAAATCTTTGAGAACTTTGTTCTATAAGATTTCATTACTAGAATCCAAAGTTCGCATACCAGATTTTAAAGTTTGAGGAAATGGTACCTTAACTGAGCCCTTGATTACCTTGGCTTCATTGGGCAACTCGGTACTATCATTGTTTTGTTCCTCTTCAACATCCTTTGGATTATCAGTTGTTGGGATGTGTAAGGACTTACCACTTCGTGTCACAATGAAATTGATCTCTTTCAAATTTCATTGCGCCATATGTTGACCTTGGGGTGTGGATTGAGGTTGAGAAGGGAACTTGCCACGCTTATTCACATTCAAGGAGCTCATCATCTCGGATATATGACTCTTGATCTCTTTCTTTTCTTCAACGACCTGCATAATCAAATATTCAAACTTTTGATTAATTTTACCCTGTGCTTCAGTAAAAGCATGTAAAGTATCTTCTACGGAGTTTCTATAAGATAATGATGCATGATACGGTGTAGGATAAACTCTAGGTGGCTATACAAACTGCTGGTTTTCAGATTTCCAGCTAAAATTAGGGTGATTACAATGTTTTGAATACCGTACCGGATGGCGTATCGGTCAAGGCACTGGAATGAAATATTTCGGTACCGGTACCGTTTCGTGTACCATTTCGGGATAGTCGATATATGAATAAATTATATATATAAATATATATAAATTACATTTCAAAATAATAGTATATATATGAATAAATTATACATGAATACATATATGTATAAATTATAAATAGTCTGGTATGAATTGAGGGTCAAAAAATGAGTTTACAGTTTGAAGAAAGAAAAAAAAAAGTAAAGGCTGAAATATCGGCCGGTATGAAACAGACACAATACTTATATCGGACCAGTGGCCAGTACGGTATGTTCCAGCTGGTACAGTATGATATTAAAAATTATGGGTGATTACGCCAACCCAAATTATAGGTATCAGAAAAAGGTGTAAAAGACTTTTTGTACATACCTAAGGTATTACATTGTTCCTCATACATCCCTCTCATTTCAACAAATGTGGGACACTCTTGGGCAAGGTGATCTACCCTGCCACACACAAAACATGGTTCAAAAGACTATGCATGATTAGCCACGTGTGTTGGCATTAAGTCTTTATTCTTCAACCCCTCTAGCTCCCTAGTGAGCATATCAACTTTAGCCTTTAGGTTATCCTCTTCCCTGAGGTGGTAAATTCTACCACCATTTGGGTTTCCCGTAGGTCGTGACCTATTTGTACTCTCAGTAGCACTAGGTCTAGTTCAAGTATGAGCTTTTTCAGCAAGCCCATTGAGGTATTCTATGGCATCATCAGGATCTTTCTATAAGAACTCATCATTACACATTATTTCCACAAATTGGCGCTTTCTAGGTTTAAGTCTCTCATAAAAATAGCTCACTAAGCGCCAATTCTCATACCCATGGTGAGGATACATACTCAACAACTCCTTAAATCTCTCCCAAGACTAATACAAAGTCTCACTGTCCTTTTGTGCAAAGGTAGAGTTTTGTATTTTTAAAGCATTGGTCTTATGTTGGAGAAAGTATTTATTAAAGAAGATCTAAGTTATCTCATTCCATGACCCAATAGATCGTGGTCACAGCGAATATAGCCAACTCTTAGCTCTATCCTTCAAAGAGAAATAAAAGAACTTAAGTCTCACAATGTCATCAGTTGCATTTTGACTATGAAAGTCGCAACTACTTCCTCAAACTCCTTAATGTGCATATATGGATTTTCATTTTCTAAGCCATGAAAAGTAGAGAGTAACTGTATCATCCCTGTTTTAAAATCTAATTTGCGAGTATTAGCTGGAAACTTAATGCATGATGGTGTGGCTGTGCGTGTAGGGTGAAGGTAATCTTGAAAGGTCTTAGTGGGTTAATCTCTGTATTCACTCATTTCTTCAGAATTAGAAAAATTAACAAACAAATAATTAGAAAAATCAGACTCAGACTCTGACTCTATTACAGGTCTACAAGTAAACCGACCAAATGCATCTCTATACCTGTGCATGCAAGGTAGAGAAAACTGTAACACTAAAAAAAAAAAAAACAAAACTATAAAAATAAAAAGAAAATTAAAAAAAAGTATAGTAAACTAAAAGAGGGAACGAAGTTACCGTCTTTATAAACTATTGAAAAAAAACTATCTAACAATTCTTCTACCGTCTCCCCAGCAACGGTGCCAAAATTTGATTACGCCTAAAGAATAACGCAATAGTTGTAGCACAGTTTTGGGGTGTCGATTCCACAGGCAGACAAATTAAAAAAAATAGCAAAAGGAACGAAGAAACTAAAGAAAAATATTAAATGATTAATTGAGAATAAATATTAATTTTAAATGCAAATTAAAATGAAGTAAAGTTACTAACGAAAGAAGTACTCAAATTTGACGAACAGTAGAGCATCAGAAATCCCTTGCACAAATTCGGTATTTTAATTATTCTTAATTCATTGAATAACTCAATTGGGAACTCAATTTCTGAAATTCTCAATCGAAATGTATAGATTTATAAACCAAATTAAATCAAATGTAATCCTTTGAAAAATCATTCACCACTTTTTAAATACGTAAATTATTATCATTATTGAGAAAATCCAGTGACGACAATATACTCAAGAAGCGATATTACAGCAAAGAACTAAATCAATATAGATAAATAATTGATCCAAATATAATCAAAGAACTAATCCATTCAATAGAAAAAGCATGACTGAATCTATAAACAGAATAAATTCTATGATTATTCGAAAAAGAAAACATCAATGATGAATTGAGAATGATAAAATGAAATACTTTTAGTAATTGAAAATTAAATACATAAATTAAAAATACATCTAATGTGTAAGTTCATTCCTAACCCTACTTGAGAATTTAGTTACCCATAAATATAATGGACAACGAAAATCTCCAGAGAAACTAAAGTGAATGGTGGCTGTGGAAGTGATTTTCTCATCTATTCAAATCTACCTCTTGTACCTCCCCTCCCATTCTATTTCGTACTAATGATATGCTTATATAAGATAGGAAAGAAACCCTAACGTCTTCATAATTTTCGCATAAAAATATCGCCTAAATTTTAGGACTTATCTTGTCAGCTACTTACGTATTTCAGGAGTTAGAATTTGGAAATTATTATTAGAGACGACTTTATATCCCTTTAAGATAGCTTTCTAATGCATCAAGAATTACATCAATCTGATTTGTGAGTAAAAAGTTACGGTCAAAATACTAAAATATATCCAGACAATCTCTTAGCAAATTTCGAATTTGGACTTCTTGCAATTTCATTTTGTGATTTTTTTTTTCTTGATCCAAATTGCTCTCAAACCCCATGAAGCTCCTCCTTTGAATTTGACTTGGCTTTGACTTGCGTTTTTATAAACTCTAAAATTAAACATAAAAAAACTGTTTAGGAGTATCCCAACATAAATAGAAACTCAATTCAAGAATACACATTAATTTATATGATTTCTATTCACATTTTAGTATTTTAATCTAATAATATGGTATTTAGAATGCACTTTTGCTCACTCGTCAACTACCATTGGGGAAAGTAGCCTCAGTCAAAACCACTTCCACACAGGCTAGGGTCTCTATATGGAAATGGCAACGATGTGAAGAGCTTGAGTTGAACTCAACAAGTTACTGAGACAAGGGCTCATCTTTCTCCCTCCTTGGCTGGAAAAGATACACCAGAGTTAGAACGGGCCCAGGCCGAGAGAAATCCCCTTCACTCGCCAGGCTTGAGTGAGACTGATCCATCTCGATCATGGGAACAAGTCGGGATGTTGTAACAGAACATGGACAGCACAACGAATCCTGAGATAGGGAAAACCAATGAACGACGTGGCCATGAATCTCAGTCTGCACCGTCTTTACAGCACATCTGGTGGTGATAGTAAGGAACACAACCTCCGGCCAAGTTTCCTCTAAGAGCCATAAGGAGTCACCAAACACACAATTCTGTACAATAAGCCTCACCCAGAGCTAGAACGCTCATCGGAGCTGGGATTAACCAAGGGGAACCCCCCATAAAGAAGGTAGAAGGCCTTAAACGCTTGACAGGCAGGAAGGGAGGATCGGTGGCAAATCACAAGGCATGAAGGAATTATATAGGCGATGCACAATGGTTCACTTCCATATGGAGACCCTAGAAGGCTCATCGGAGTTGGGAGCTCACATATCGCACGGGCCCACCAAGTCCGGCACGAATCTTGCAAACGGCATAGCACGAATCTCACGAAATACACGTTGGGAGAGCCATTTGGCACCATCAATGTTAAGAAAATGTAACAAGTGGGCATTAATGGCCAATTGCTCAAGGCCCTTGGAGATTCGTGAGTGACACATCAACTACTGAACTGGTTTCGTTGGGAAACCTGGGATTGCCATGTGGTAAAAGAACAAAAGCATGGAATACAAAGCGCAACACCGCCTTTCCAAGAAGGAAACCTTTCATAGAGAAGCATACTAAATGAAGCAAACAGCCTAGACGAGATGAACAACGAAAAGGAAAGAAATTGAGAAACATGGGAAAGCAATCACAATGCAAAACAAGCGTATAATCGTATAACAAAGGGTAAAATGCATATACAAGTAGAATAGTGCTTTGGGCACCACGATCTATACAAACACGAAACTAAAGGCAAATAAGTTACATCATGCTAGGTACAACAAGAAAAGATAAGATCAGTCAAAAGAAGCGTCAGGATCCATCTCATAGTCAGCAAAGCTTGCTTCAAGGGTGCCGGGGTCCAGCTAGTGCCCAACAGGGTCAACCATGGCCTCCTTGGGGCCATCTCCCTCAAAGTTGGCACCCACAACGTCCTTGGGAGGCCGGTCTAGAGGATCTTCATCCGCAGGCAATCCGGAATCATTGCCCAACCAATCTTGCCAGCATGGTTAAGGGCGATAGGATTGAGGTCAAGGTCTTTGAGGTCGACAGCCCTTAGATGCACCTCCAGCGCCTTGGAACTTTCTTGAAGCTTTAGGATGGCATACTTGCCCATCTTCTCGACGCCTTTGAGATATCTGTGGGACCAAACGTTATCACAGATGTAGAAGGCCCTCACCAGTTGGTCACTTGGGCGGGTGGAGGCCTCTTGCACTTGAGGCATGTTAGTCCAAAGATCTTGGATGATCATGTCCCAAGCGGCTATCCTCTTCTAGGCCGCACCCAATGCGATCAGGACCTCTTCCTCTCTGGCCCTGGCCACCGATAACAAGACTCCCCGATCCTCTGCAATGGCTGACAGGTAAGAACATTCCCTCTCCGACATCTTGAGCTGCTAGGCGTCAAAATCCCAAAGGCCCCTTAGTCTTTCGTTCTCCACTTGAAGCAAGTCCTGTGGCTCCTAGAGCTTGCTCAGTGACTCCTAGGCCTTCACAGTCCACTCCTTGGCCATTGCAAGCTCTACCTCCAGACAACTCCTCTCCTCCCTCTCTTAGCTCATATAATGAAAGGTCATCATCACCATGGATTGAAACTCCAGGTTTTCCCTCTCGACTGCCTCTTGGACACTCACGGTATACTCAGCCAACTAATAGGCCCCCTACAACCAGAAGCAAGAAAGTAAGGACATGAAGATGAGGAGAGGAGAGCAAGGAAAAAAGAAGGGCATGAAGCAAGGAAAAACCTCACAAAGAAGGTCCTGCAATGATCTGGACACCTGCTCCAAGGCCTCCACTCGCCTAGTCTTGCCTTTGAGACTAGGAGATGTGGGGACAACCTCAGTCGATTCACTTGAGGAAGGCGATCTTTGATCTACCCCTACAACCCTAGCATCACTTGAGGACTCCCTATCCAACCTACCACTTAGGGAAGCGGGAACCACCCTCGTCACAGGTGCTGGGGCAGTCGCGAAAGGTGTTAACCTCTCCTCGCCACCCAAGGCAACCACCACTATCTCCCCAACACTCAGCGGGGTAGGAATGTGAGATTCAACCACTGACCGGTTACCCTCAATAGAAGCAGTAATCAAGCCCCCTGGTGGACTAGCAATAATAGTAATTGATGGGGCATCGCCTATAGAAGCTCCTCCTCGAGGTGACGTTCGAGCCACCGTACCCCTTTCGGAAAAATCAAAATCAGCTGTAAAGTCTCGAGCAATGTCCTCAAACTTAAGGTCCCCAATTAAGAATCGGGTGATAAACGTCGAAGAAGGAGACATCTCCCCATTAGCCTTCAGAAGTGGCTCCACTATATGGGACTGGCGTGGTGCCCAATCCAAAAGAGCTCTCTAGAAGTGTATCTGAATCAAATTCCCTCTCCGAGTTGTGTCTTGTGGTTATGCAAGTATGGATAGGGCCCCCTGATCTACAATTGCAGCGGGCTCGACGACCAAGGTTATAGAAGAGGAAGGCGCGGTGGACGTACGAAGATCGGGAAACTCCCTCCCCCTAAATTGTCGAACTAGCTCCACAGGAAGCATGGAGGAAGCAGGAGTTCAAGCAAACGTTGAGGGCTTGAGATGTTGCATGCCAACTACCCCAGGGGTGAGGCTCCGTATGGGCGTAGGATCGCTTCCAATCCTACCAGCTTTTGAGTAGATTTTCTTCCCCTTGCCCTTAAGGGGGAGGCTTGGGGCCCACTTCTTCAGCAACGCAGTTGACAAATGAGATGCCGTAGGCAGAAGGGACTATATGTCCAACAAGAGGGAGAAACGCAGCAAGGTTGTCCTCCCCGAGAAGAATTTCCTAGTGAACAAGGAGGGGGCACTGTGTTACCCACTCCCTGACAATGGCAATGCGATGCAACTCATCAAGCGTGGCGGTTGGTCGTACGACCTTGTCGCTGGGAATGACACCCCACGAGGCCTTGATCGGGAACTCAACAAGGCTGATCTACCCAATCGGGAAATCCCATCCATGGCCAGACATGAAAAAGAACTTGAAGGTCCAGTCATGAACCTTACGGTACCGTTGCTCTAACACTATGAGGGCGCTCATCGCCCTACAGCTACATATATCCCTAGAGCCTCTCTTCACATTGTGAGTCAAAAGGAACTCGCAATAAGTCAAATCGGCATGCTCTGGGTTCGACTTCAACAGAGCCCACCACCATAGAATGCAGCAGCAGACTAGGATTCTCTAGGCGTTTGGATGGAGTTGGGCGGGGGCCAACCTAAGGTGATGTAAGATTTCACGAATTGGCCAAGGGAAAGGTAGCCTTAATCTGTAGGAGAACATGTTGGGGAAGAGAGCACCACACGATGCCAAGCCATTAGCGTCGATAGACCCCTCGCAAGGCGCAAGGACCTCGAAGACCATTGTGTTAGGAACACGGTAGGTAGAGATCAGTGAATGGAGGATGTTGGGAGAGGCTTCTGAACGCTAGAAGGGACCGGCGTAACCTGGATTTGGGACGTCGGCCTCAGGACGACTTTGCCCTTCGAAACTCACAAGTTCAACAGACTTCCTGGTGGCCATTTGGAAACAAATATGCTGAGGGAGACGAGAAAACAGAGAGAGGTAAGGGAAAAGCGAATGAAATAAACGGGGAGCGGCAAGAGCGTGACAGGATTTATATAAGGGAAGTGATGGTTGGCTCTCTCAATACTCCAGCGAATACGGAAGGAAAAAACAATTCAAGTCCCGTGTACACACAATGCAGCAAGGAGAGGAAGAAAACATTTGAGAGCCATCATTACGAAAAAGACAGAACGACCGCCATCAGGTACCGGGATCAAATCTTCGGGAACCGCGTCAAAAGGAATGAGGGAGAATAATGGCTCTACACGTGGAATGATCAAGAGGTTATGTCTTCATCTTATCCCAGCTAACTAGATATAAAAGTAGCAAGCATCAATATCAAATAGGAGCAGAAGGAATTCCCATTGGTCTAACCCAATGAGAATTGACGGGGTAACTATTAAAGGGATTTTTCCCTAGGGCCTTAGGCCTAAGAATACAGCCCAGATCGGGTGTTAAGGGATTTTTCCAAACCCCAAAGGGCCCTGTACCAAAAGACCTACCGCGCCGAGCCATTCGACGACCCAGCCAGAGGTTCTCAACTCGTATGAGCTAGAAACAAGGTCCTGGGTTGGAGGATGGGTCTCTATTCTGGGAACATAAGAGGCTATCTTGACGAGGGAGGGAAGGAAACACGCCATATCGATGGGATTGAACTCTAAAGAAACACCAGAGGATCACGCTACATTAAATGCACTCACCAAGAGATCATGCCACATTAATTACATCACTTAGAAGGCCACGTTGCATTAAATAAAGTATGGTAGAGGGGACTTCAGGAGGACTCCCCTCCTCCCAGCCGTAGGGCATGGCCGTCTGGCCCTGGAGGTAGGGTATAAAAGGAGTATTGGGTAGAGGGACCGATCTGGCACAACTAAAGAACTCTCTTGCTTAAATTCCAGTTTTCCAGCACCATCTTAAGATTATTGCTGACTTAGGCATTACAGGCTTCCTTAGCCACCATTGGGCCACCCTCTGCCAATCTCTTCTTTGTGTTAACAGGCCTTCCAGATCAAAGACCAGAACTGCTGAGAGCCCGACCCATAAGCGTACGAAACACAATGTCAACAGTCTGGGTCAAGATGACTGATGCTTTTATGCCTGGACCACACGTGTAAGACGAACTCGAAGGAGCATCATAATGTGTTGAGTGTAAGATAACATCTAGAAGGATAGCATTATCAAATCAGTTGATACATTACATAGAATTATACGATAGCAGTATCTTTCTTTGGTTATGGGAAAAGATTTGTATTTCTTATGTTGTTTCATCTACAGTGGCGAAACCAAGAATTTTATTGAGAGGGGGCCAACTTTCTAACGCGTGACATATTTATGTAAAATAAACATAGACAAATCCTAATATTAATTTGACGAAAATCATTAAAACATAATTATATATATAAATTAGATCTCAAGAATTTGCTATATACATGTAGAAATAAATTTCTTAAAACAAAATTTAAGTTATGTTTTTAGATTTATGACGATAGTGTTTTATAAAATAAGACTCCTCCATTATTATTTTGTAATAAAATGTTTAGAATTTATTTATTCATTGAAACCAGCAAGTGAAAATTTAGAAGCTCATCTTTTATTCTAATTTATTAAGTTTCATGTAAAATATAGATATTTTAGTATTACATTAAGCATATAATAATATTACAATTGAGATCTTAAATAAAAAAAATTTCTTGCTCAATGAAGTCTAGAGCATGAAACTTCAAAACTATTTTTTTTTTATATAAATCATAAGCACCAAATGATTTTTCTTTTATTTGTTTCACTTTATATTACATATTAAGAAGTCTAATATTTTATTATAAACAATTGTAATTTTAAGGTTTTTTTTTTCTTATATTTTTAACATGTAAAGATATAAACCAATTCAACACTCTTTTCAAAGACATTATTTCCATCTTTATATTGTTTAGTCAATCTTTATATTGTTTTTTATGACACGTGACATTCTACCTAGAAAAGTAGGCTCTTGTAGGCAATAATTAGAATAAAAAATAAAATCTTAAAGTATTACGTTTACGGAACAATAATCATTTTAAAAATAATATTTTATTATGAACTGTTATAAATTCAGTTTCATTTATTTTTTTACGTATAAAGATACAAACCGAGACTCCACTACAGCATTCAACTTTTAATTTATTTCATCTAAATAAATGGCCCAATAAACCATGTCGAATTTCTCCACTATAAAACCTCGTCTCTCTCTAGATCGCTCTCCCTCGTGGCTGGCGTGGCTGAGCAGCCGTTAATGGCTGATGCTCATTCATGTGGTGCAACCCACGTCGATGAGAGGCTTTTGATGCTTGTAACTGAAAGACACGATGGAGAAAGAACCGGGGCTTGTGGGCGTGCCACGGTGGTTCACGGTGATTGGAAAACGCCGGCTTGCTCTGAATTGATCGTGGTGAGCATTTTAACGATGGCGCAAGCGAGCGTGTTGCCATGACCATGACTGTGTCACAGTCCCGAAACCATGAGTGTGTCCAAAATGGTTCCGTTGCCGGAACAGAGGGGATTGAATCAGGAAGGGAAGCTTTGTTATGTGTTCCGTCGTGTTTGTGCTAGGCGTGGCGGTTTATCTTCAGTCTCTATTGTCGCCGATTCTAATCATAGTGGAGAAATTTCAAAAGGTAGTGAAGAGGAAGAGATGGCACTACCTGCAGAGCATGGTGAAATTAATACAGATAGCTGCTCTGCCTCAACCGATGCAACACGCTGTTATTGCTCTTGCCTCTGCTTACCCCAGGCTTGATCAGCTGCTGTTGTTCTTCAATGGAGGTAGTGATCATGGCGTCAAAAGAACTCGTTCATATTCTTACTGCTGACCGTGATGTTTTGGATGATAAGATTTATAAAGTTTTCTTGGTGGAACAATAATCGAGCAGCCAACGACAGTGGGAGGATCTAGCACTAGTTACTTGTATGGATTTTTTGACCAGGTATGGCGCAGTTGTTTGACGAATTGCCTGGAAAAAATCTTATGACTATTTTCCAGCTTTTTGGCTCCATTTTTATTAGACTGGTGTCAAGATTTAGAGCAAGATTGGAAGTAAAAATTATACTATTTTTTCCTATAATTGTTATGAGAGTTCTAGAAAATATTTTTTAACCTAATTTTTAGCAGAAGATGATCGTGCTTCAGTTTCTCGAGAAGCTCAGGGGTGAGTCACAAATCTTGGTGGAAGATGTTGCCATTAAGAGTGCTACGAAAAAAGGTTCAGCACTAGTTGTAATGGTCAATAAAGAGGCAGCGGGTTCAGCTACATGAAGCGTGCCTGGTTATATTTCTAATCCACTGCTGGGTTTGCCTCTTCTCTGTGAGCATAATACGGACCGGAATGAGTTTTAAATGAGAATTTTGAGTTTTAAGATGAAATAATAATATTATTATTGTTTTGGGATTTGAAAAAGTTAAGAAAAAGTTGAATTATTTATTATATTTTATATGAGGATTTAGGAAAGTTGTAATGATGAGATGAAAATTTTGAGTTAGAGATAAAAATTTTGAAGTGCCAAACCGAACCGTTGTGCACTCCCTATTTGGGAAAGCTTTGCAAAAGAGTTGAATACACAATTCGAGCTTGGTTTCTTCTACAATTTGAAGACCCGATCCAACTGTACTCCCTATTTGACCCCATACATGGGGCTCAGAAATTGGAGCAGCAGAACCTATCTCTTGAAGACACTGATGTACTAGAACAGAACTTCCTGACATTTTTATTTCAGGTGTTGGACAAAAGTATCTTCAAGTTAACCCCTGGCGACGAAATTGATGTTGATACAAAAACTGAAAAGGGTGAGACTTCTCTTATTCGGGCTGCTGGGCAAAGACTTGACCAGTATGAAGCTTACTATGGTTATGACAGAAAAGGCGCAAGTGAGAACCCAAGGATTGAATATGCAGATGGGTCCTCCTGTCTTGAGTTCTCGGGAAAATTTTTCAACTTTACAGATGCCGGGAGAGTGGCATTGTCAATGTATAACACTGAGGAGTCTATGCGTGCTTTTGCTGAGGCTTTTAAGAACCTTGTACATGAAAAAAATGGCACTATATCTTAGCTCAAAAAATACAATTCTAAAGAAATATGATGGAGGATTCAAGGACATATTTCAAGAGATTTATGAGGCCAAGTGAAATTCAATGTATGAAGCTACTGACTGACTCATTGATGACATGGTGGCTCATGCTCTTAAGAGTGAAGGAGGTTATGTATGGACGTGCAGGAACTATGAAGGTGATGTCCAGAAGGATTTCTTAACTGGGCCTGGATCTCTTGGATTGATGACTTCTGTACTGATGTCTGCAGATGGAAAGACCGTGGAAGTAGAAGCTGCCCGTGGTACCGTTACCCGGCACTATAGGATTCACCAGAAAGGTGGGCCATGGGCCACCTTACGTTTATTTAGTTAATTTTCCTTACAGGTTTAGGTCTTTGTTTCGTTGGATGTAGCTGTAGTGGGTTAATGAGCTTGTGCCCTTCAGAGTAATTCTTATTTCAATTGTTTTATTGAGCCTTTAGTTTAGGCCCATATGTAGGACAATCTTGTTAAGACTTCAAAGGAGGCAGGGCTCCACGAAATTTCATGCCGAAAGTAATCAAATCCTATTTCCTTGTCTATCCTCCTCATCTTCTTCCTTTATTGTTTGGAAGTGCTCCACTCGAAGTGAGTCATTGTAGTGTTTTATTTTATCTCTCATTACTTGGTGTATTACAAAGTGAGGGGCTGAGATCTACTGTGGGGATGTTAGTGCAGGCTTACGATGAGTTGGGTTCTCTGCTAGTAGTGGGTTTTCAACTTTTCGCGGTGAATTGCCTTTGCGGTGCCAAGGAATGTTTGCTAAGAGCACTCCCATTCGGTTCCCCATCCCCTTCATTTCCCTATTATTTGTTGCACTTTTTAGGGTTTTCCCTAAAACCAGCCCTCCATCCGGTTCCCTAAAATGGGATTCTAATTTCTGGGGTGTACATGGAATCCCCATCTTTGGGGACCTACTGTACATCCCCAAATCCCATTTCCCCAACCTGTCCCGCGTTGTGCTTCCTCTCGACAGTTGGTTTTGGTGCGATTTCCATCCCCTCTCCCGCTGAACGGTGCCGTATCTCTTCCTCTCTCTGTGCGAAGCCTCTCCCTTTTTCATTTGGTATGTGCGAAAATCTTCATTACAGCTTGATTTGGGATCTGTTTTAGGGTTTGATCTTGATTTTATTTTGCTGCTTGGTTGGTTGGAATTCATCGATACGTTTGGTTGCTGTTTTTCGGATTTCCATTTCGTGTGTTGGTTTATAATTTCCGTTTGGCTGTTTGGTTGGTACGAAAATGGAAGAAAAATTAACCCCGTGGTTTCCGTTCGGCTTCTATTTGGTTGCCCAGAAAATAACCCTGAGGGTTTTCTGCTTGTATTTTCTTTCATATGCTATTTGCCTACCCCGAAAATGCATGCCATATTTTCTGTTTTCACCCCCGTTTGGTTGCTGTGAAAATCGACAAGGTTGGATTTATTTTGGGAAAAAATTTCCCGTTTGGTTGCTGTGATTCTGTGCTGCCGTTTGGTTGGTAGGAAAATTCTCCATTGATTTCCCTTCCCCCTTGCGTTTTGATGAATGGTGCCCCTGTTTTGATGAATGCTGCCCTGTGATGATTATCTAGGTCACATGTTTTGTTTGGTTGGCAAGAAAATCAAGATGATTTTTTATCTTTGGTTATCTTGTATCAGAAATTCAGTTTCTGGGTTCTTACATGGAGATGAATTTCGGATCTAGCTTTTTTTCCATATTTTTTTTTCCTTCAATGCATGCATCTTGGGCTGCCTTTTCTTGGTCTTACATTTTCCATGTCATTTGTATGCTTAATGTTGCTTGTAACTATCTAAACTCTGTTTTCAATTATTAAAAATTCAATCTGGATCTTTGTAACCTGTGATTATTTGGATTATGGGATTGAAAGTTTGGTGATGAGATACTACTTATAATCATGTTGTTCTAATTTAGCTATTTTATAACTAATTTAGTTTGGTGATGAGTTACTACTTATGTTCATCTTATAATCATGAGATATATGTGAATTTGCTGCCATTTTAGCTATTACCCGTGTGCTGTATACCATTGCCATTTTAGCTATTACCCGTGTGCTGTATAGCCGTGTGTTGTATACCTTTTTTATTTATTCAATGATGAGCATAAATAGATGTTTATGGTTTCTGAAATGGATGATATTTGTATTTTAATGTAATATTGTTGGAAATGTAAGAATGGTTTTATAAATCATCAATATATTTAAAAAACTTACTTATTGCTGATTGGTACCATTGTTTGTACTCCGGTTGCCTTCCTCTTCATATGGAAGGAAATTTTTAGGTAAAAAAAATGATATTTGTATTATCATTTTTTCAAGTGATATTCTAGTTTTTTATTTGGTGTTGCCCCATTTTGCAGTGTTGCGTTTCTCTCAGGGGAGGGGGTTTATATTAGGCTGTGATGATGGTGTTATAGTGCGGGTTAAGTCAGAAGTGTGTATGGGGCCCCATCGATATGGCGGGGTAATTCTCACCCGAATCGTCATATTGTAGTTTGTGGTACTTCCCACAAAAGGCAATTGGGGTTCGGATGAGATTTTGCAGCCATTCGATGTTGGGCTCCTTGCTTACACATGGTGTCAATATTTACACCATTCTGAGCCTTTTTAATTATTTATATATTCGATATATTATATTCGCATGGTTGTACGATATATTATTTATATATCGAATATATTAGGGAACCTGATGGGGATGCTCGTATTTAGCATTAATTGGTTTTGCATGTTGTTTGGTATTATCGATTAATTAAGTTAAATTATGTGTAAACTAAACCACAAGGCTGTGATGGGGATACGGAAAATTAATGGTCATTTCCCCAATGGCTAGGTAATCAGGACGGCCAATAAGTATTGGCAACCGGTAATAGTAGCCATCAGTGGGTGGCTAAGTTTCCAAGATCATACCAAACGGTTTCTGAACCATCCACCCGGACTAACACCCCAATTCTTCCAACCTTCATATCTAACATTTTCAATTGCTTTTTAGAGATGGATTCACCAGACCCTGGACATATGTTCTTCACCAACCTCCTAAGTCAAGATCCTCAACTCGACCCCACTTATGGTGGGCAAAGTGGGTCATCTCCAGTGACTCTTGATGACTCTCCATCCCTACCCCCTAATGAGCCTATCGGCATTAGGAAATCAGTGAGGGGTTCTAACAGTTATATATGTGTAAAAATACATGTAATTAATCTTTTTTGTATTTGATAATATGGAAGTAACTCAGGGTTGTGCAATTAATGACTCAATGACATTTTTAAAAACAAACTTGATTACCATTAATATATTCAGGAAATTGATAACAATAACGAAATACAAATGCAAATTAGATTAACTTAAACATAGTTCACCAATTACATTAAGGAAATAATAAAAGCTAAAGAAACCCCGACTAATGTTGTGAATACCTAACCCATTGATGTTCGATTAGATCTTCTTGAAGCTGATGATGTGCCGAGCTGTCTCTAATATCATGATGACGCTGGATGAAGTCTTAAAGCTCAGTTGTATGATTGCGCGACAATTCGGGGAGATCATCATCAAGTTGATCATATTCAATGTTCAGACTCTCATTATCATCACGCTCGTCTTCAATTATCATATTATGTAGAATAACACATGCTTTCATTATATTTGTTAGTTCATTGACTTTGAATATTCGAGAAGGTCCACGAATGATAGCAAATCGTTGTTGAAATATCCCGAATGCACGCTCGACATCTTTTCTTGCGAATTCTTGTGCTTTCACAAAAAGTTTCTTCTTATTCCCACGTGGTGATGGAATCGTCTTCACAAAAGTTCGCCACTTGGGATCAATACAGTCCGCAAGGTAATAACCCATCGTATAGTCGTTGCCATTGATAGTGTAATTGACTGGAGGAGCACGCCCTTGGGCAAGTTCCGTAAAAATAAAATATCTCTCTAGCACATTAATATCGTTTTGTGAACCGGGCATACCAAAAAATGCATGCCATATCCAGAGATCATATGAAGCAACTGTTTCTAAAATAATAGTTGGTTCACGAATGTGGCTGGAGTACATACATTTCCAAGCTGCGGGACAATTTTTCCACTTCCAATGCATGCAATCAATGCTTCCCAGCATTCTTGGGAATTCTCGTTGTTCACCAACCGTAAGCAATCAGGCAATATCATTAGCAGTTGGAGACCTTAGATATTCTTCAGAAAAAACACTTACTACTGTCTCAATAAATTTTTTGAGACTCTCCATTGCGGTGCTTTCACCAATACGTATTTATTCATCCATAAAATCTCCAGTAACCCCATACGCCAGCATTCTAAGTGCTACGGTGATTTTTTGCATGGAAGATAAACCGAGTCGGCCAGCATTATCTCTTCTCTGGATGAAGTACGGCTCGTAAGACTCTACTTCATTTAGAATACGAAGAAATAGGGGACGACTCATCCGAAATCTCATTTGAAATAGATTCGATGGATATACTGGATTTTCAGCGAAGTAATCACGAAATAGGCGCTCGTGTCCCTGAATATGATCACGCCGAATAAACTTACGACGTTGGCTATTGTCACGTCGCCTGGATGACTGTCCATCCGCCTCGGTGTTTTGAACGTCGCTATCATCTTCAGAGGATACGTATGTCAATAATTTGCGAAAGAAAATACGAGCCATTTGATGAAAGGAGTAGGAGATCAAATGATACAATAGAAGTTTGGTTCTAATGAGGAAATGAGGCTTGAGTTTGCATATTTATAGAGGAAATAGTTATCGTTACACATTGGACAAAAATGTTACCGTTTGAGAGAAGACAAAAAAAGTTACCGTTGGAAAAAAGACAAAAAAAGTTACCGTTGGAGAAAAAATAAAAAATATAACCTTTGGAGAAAAGACAGAAAATATTACCGTTGGAGAAAAGACAGAAAATATTACCGTTTCATTCAATTAAGAGATTTTATCATCAATACGTGACTTTCGGTTTTTCATTAGAGATATTAATAAAAATTTGCCATCACGTTAGAATTTGCACTAATTAATAAAAAAAAAATATTTTTATAATACGAATTTCAATTTAAAAAAAAAATACTGTATTGGATAGTCAAAATCTCCAATAAATATTTAGTAGAAAGTGATATTTGAAAAAAAAGATAATAAGACAAAAGAGTTAGTAGTTAAGATTGTAAATGGAAGAGAGAGAAAAAAGTAATAAAAAAAGAATAGATAAATATTATTTAAAAGAATAGAGATAGAGATGGGGAATGAGATGTTGGAGGTTTTTAGAAGATAAACAAATTTTAAGGATAAATTTGAGGAAATAAATATTTGAGTTAAATTATAGAGATGAGGATGTAAAACTAGATGGAAATGCTCTAAGAGATTAATAATAAACCGTTGCGATTTTGGGAAGATAGTTTTAAAAGTACTCAACATGTTCAATTCCTTAAGTTACGCTGGATGTAATAGCTCACTCACAAAAGAATCATCCGAGATAAGGGGAAAAGTAACGGAAGTCTAAACCATTTAACTTCATTTTTAATAATAATAATCCGAATTAAAATGAACAACACTTATGAAAAAGAAATTAAAATGCACAACTTACTAATGAATAATGATATAAAATTTGATAAAAATATAATAATAACAATAACAATAATAGAATGTTTAATATGATAATAAAATTTTTATTATTAATAATAATCTCAGTATGGTGTCGTTATTGGAGAGCTTAGAAGTTTAAGACATAGTCCGGCACAATGAAAATTGTGTGCGGGAGAGCGTATAACAGATGGGTAGTTGGCTTGTAATCGGGGTTTGTTACCCGTTATTATTGGTCACAGCTGTAACTTCCTTCATTCAGATTTGAATTGAAGTCTTTTTCAAAAAAAAAAAAAAATGATAATAAAACAAAAAATTATTCACCTTCTTAATAATAATTGGATTGGATTGTTACAATTTGTCGGTACCCAAAAATTTCAGACCAATATCTTCGGAGTTATTGAGTTTTTGCGATAAGTCAATGAGTAATGTTACGTACAGTCACTTTTACGTATTCCATGTGTACTTCATTGATATGATTGACTGAATTAATTTTTTTTTATAAACAACTAATTATATCATTAGAATATATAAAAGAGTACGTAAAAGTGACTATACATAAAATTTTTATAAGTTAAATACCCACATAGCAAAGTTGAGGGCAGCTGCAGAGCAAGAGCGAGGAGAAGAATTCATTAATGAAATTCCCCCTTTCATCGATTTATTGGTTTGGGAATCTCTTCTTGATTATCACAAAACGGCCCCGTTTTTATAATGATTCCAGTTTAACCCTTTGAATTATGTTAATAAACGTGGAAATTATTACAACAAAAATAAAAATAAAAACAACATCATACAACGAAAATACCCACAACAGATAAATAAAAAAATACACAAAAAAAAAAAAAACTCATAAAATCCAAATCTAAAACTACCATACAAACCCTAACCCTAGCATCTCATAAAATCAAAATAGGGAGAAAGATACAGTCTTAATGTCTTATAGAGATCAAAGAGCGCTGCGATACAAAGAGTTCTGAAAAGTGAGGACTGAGGAGAGGCCTTTGAGCGAGAAAGAGGGAGATGTGTGGCTGACTGCTGTGTTAATATATAGGTGATTACAAACGATGTCGTCTTTGGGTATTCAATTCAGGTAAATCTCGGGTATCGGTTAAAATAGAANCTAGATCGCTCTCCCTCGTGGCTGGTGTGGCTGAGCAGCCGTTAATGGCTGATGCTCATTCATGTGGTGCAACCCACGTCGATAAGAGGCTTTCGATGCTTGTAACCGAAAGACACGATGGAGAAAGAACAGGGGCATGTGGGCGTGCCACGGTGGTTCACGGTGATTGGAAAACGCCGGCTTGCTTTGAATTGACCGTGGTGAACACTTTAACGATGGCGCAAGCGAGCGTGTTGCCATGACCATGACTGTGTCACAGTCCCAAAACTACGAGTGTGTCCAAAATGGTTCCGTTGCCGGAACTGAGGGGATTGAATCAGGAAGGGAAGCTTTGTTGTGTGTTCTGTCGTGTTCGTGCTAGGCGTGGCGGTTTATCTTCAGTCTCTATTGTCGCCGATGCTAATCATAGTGGAGAAATTTCAAAAGGTAGTGAAGAGGAAGAGATGGCACTACCTGCAGAGCATGGTGAAATTGATACAGATAGCTGCTCTGCCTCAACTGATGCAACACGCTGTTATTGCTCTTGCCTCTGTTTACCCCAGGCTTGATCAGCTGCTGTTATTCTTCAGTGGAGTTAGTGATCATGGCGTCAAAAGAACTCGTTCATATTCTTACTGCTGACCGTGATGTTTTGGATGATAAGATTTATAAAGTTTTCTTTGGTGGAACAATAATTGAGCAGCCAACGACAGTGGGAGGATCTAGCACTAGTTACTTGTATGGATTTTTTGACCAGGTATGGCGCAGTTGTTTGACGAATTGCCTGAAAAAATCTTATGACTATTTTCCAGCCTTTTGGCTCCATTTTTATTAGACTGGTGCCAAGATTTAGAGCAAGATTGGAAGCAAAAATTGGATTATTTTTTCCTATAATTGTTATGAGAGTTCTAGAAAATATTTTTTAACCTAATTTTTAGCAGAAGATGATCGTGCTTTAGTTTCTCGAGAAGCTCAGGGGTGAGTCACAAATCTTGGTGGAAGATGTTGTCATTAAGAGTGCTAAGAAAAAAGGTTCAGCACTAGTTGTAATGGTCAATAAAGAGGCAGCGAGTTCTGCTACATGAAGCGTGCCTGGTTATATTTCTAATCCATTGCTGGGTTTGCCTCTTCTCTGTGAGCATAATACGGACCGGAATGAGTTTTAAATGAGAATTTTGAGGAAGATGAAATAATAATATGTTTTGGGATTTGAAAAAGTTAAGAAAAAGTTGAATTATTTATTATATTTTATATGAGGATTTAGGAAAGTTGAATAATGAGACGAGAATTTGAATTTGAGGTGAAAATTTTGAAGTGTCAAACCGAACCGTTGTGCACTCCCTATTTGGGAAAGCTTTGCAAAAGAGTTGAATACACAATTCGAGCTTGGTTTCTTTTACAATTTGAAGACCCGATCCAACTGTACTCCCTATTTGACTCCATACATGGGGCTCAGAAATTGCAGCAGCAGAACTTATCTCTTGAAGACACTGATGTACTAGAACAGAACTTCCTGACATTTTTATTTCAGGTGTTGGACAAGAGTATTTTCAAGTTAACCCCTGGCGACGAAATTGATGTTGATACAAAAACTGAAAAGGGTGAGACTTCTATTATTCGGGCTGCTGGGCAAAGACTTGACCAGTATGAAGCTTACTATGGTTATGACAGAAAAGGCGCAAGTAAGAACCCAAGGATTGAATATGCCGATGGGTGTCCTGTCTTAAGTTCTCGTGAAAATTTAGAGTTCGAGGTTTTCAATTTTACAGATGCCGGGAGAGTGGCATTGTCAATGTATAACACTGAGGAGTCTATGCGTGCTTTTGCTGAGGCTTCTAAGAACCTTGTACATGAAAAAAATGGCACTATATCTTAGCTCAAAAAATACAATTCTAAAGAAATATGATGGAGGATTCAAGGACATATTTCAAGAGATTTATGAGGCCAAGTGAAATTCAATGTATGAAGCTACTGACTGACTCATTGATGACATGGTGGCTCATGCTCTTAAGAGTGAAGGAGGTTATGTATGGACGTGCAGGAACTATGAAGGTGATGTCCAGAAGGATTTCTTAACTGGGCCTGGATCTCTTGGATTGATGACTTCTGTACTGATGTCTGCAGATGGAAAGACCGTGGAAGTAGAAGCTGCCCGTGGTACCGTTACCCGGCACTATAGGATTCACCAGAAAGGTGGGCCATGGGCCACCTTACGTTTATTTAGTTAATTTTCCTTACAGGTTTAGGTCTTTGTTTCGTTGGATGTAGCTGTAGTGGGTTAATGAGCTTGTGCCCTTCAGAGTAATTCTTATTTCAATTGTTTTATTGAGCCTTTAGTTTAGGCCCATATGTAGGACAATCTTGTTAAGACTTCAAAGGAGGCAGGGCTCCACGAAATTTCATGCCGAAAGTAATCAAATCCTATTTCCTTGTCTATCCTCCTCATCTTCTTCCTTTATTGTTTGGAAGTGCTCCACTCGAAGTGAGTCATTGTAGTGTTTTATTTTATCTCTCATTACTTGGTGTATTACAAAGTGAGGGGCTGAGATCTACTGTGGGGATGTTAGTGCAGGCTTACAATGAGTTGGGTTCTCTGCTAGTAGTGGGTTTTCGCGGTGAATTGCCTTTGCGGTGCCAAGGAATGCTATGAGGATAATAATAAACAGTTGCGGTTTTGGGAAAATACTTTTACGTACTCTCTGGACACTCAACTGATATGATTGGCTGGATTAAATTTTTTTTTTTTTTTTATAAACAACCAATCATATTATTGAAATGCATAAAAGAGTATGTAAAAGTGACTGTACGTATAATTTGTATTAATTCAATACCCACACTAGCAAAGTTGAGGGCAGCTGCAGAGCAAGAGCGAGGAGAAGAATTCATTAATGAAATTCCCCCTTTCATCGATTCTATTGGTTTGGGAATCTCTTCTTGATTATCACAAAACGGCCCCGTTTTTATAATGATTCCAGTTTAACCCTTTGAATTATGTTAATAAACGTGGAAATTATTACAACAAAAATAAAAATAAAAACAACCATCATACAACGAAAATACCCACAACAGATAAATAAAAAAATCACAAAAAAAAAAAAAACTCATAAAATTCCAAATCTAAAACTACCATACAAACCCTAACCCTAGCATCTCATAAAATCAAAATAGGGAGAAAGATACAGTCTTAATGTCTTATAGAGATCAAAGAGCGCTGCGATACAAAGAGTTCTGAAAAGTGAGGACTGAGGAGAGGCCTTTGAGCGAGAAAGAGGGAGATGTACGTGTAGCTGACTGCTGTGTTAATATATAGGTGATTAAAACGATGTCGTATTTGGGTATTCAATTCAGGTAAATCTCGGGTATCGGTTAAAATAGAAACTGGTTACGGTTAATTCCGTTTCGGAAGTATGCTGAAATTGGCTGGGTAAAATGCATCGGTTCAGGCAGGTAGATTAAACAGCCTGTTTTTAACCCGCCCTAAAAGCACTACTTATGAATTCTTTATCATATTTTTTAAAATACATCATTAAAATTAATTTTATCTATTTTATATACTGATTTTTATAATATATTATTTATTAGCTGATATATTTTTTCTTCATATCATTTAAATAATTTTTTTATTCTTTTTAAATATTTCCTTTCTACTAATAAATTTACAATATCCATTTTTTTTTTTATATTTGCAATTTGTTTTTATATACAATGTAAAATAATTCAATCCTATACACATAAAAAAAAAAAGCCAAATAAAAATTAAAAATAAAATTAAAATATAAAAAATTTGGTTTAAAAATATTTCCAAGATATTTGTTAAAAGAAAATGAAATATATGTATTTTAAATGATGAACAATAAAAAGAATTTACTTACATAATAAAAATTAAAGTAAAAGAAAATAAAGAAGTAAATGAAATATAAATACTAATAAAATATTTTTAGGATGAATAGTACTCATTACATGTAGCAGGTTACTGTAATTAAATGTATTTTACATTTCATTTTACATAATTGGATGAAGCTCTTTTTTAGAACAATTTTTCAAATAATATACATTTTTTATATAATAAAAAAGCAGAGTGCTCTAAGATTCACTAGTATTTGTCGTGTTGAGACGTCAAGCTTGAATATAACACTCTTTTAATTCGGTTTTGAAGCTCAACAAGATTGCAAGGAGCGATATGGGATAAACAAGCCATCTAGTAATATTGAAAGATGATGGAACAGGAATGGTAGCCCCAATAAAAAACGCTGTATGTGTGAAGAATCCGCCACAGTTGAAAACAACTTTAGCTGTTACCATGTACTTGGGATTAATGAACCAACCAATGAAGACAGCAGCAAATGCGAGTAAGAGCAGTCTTATCGGAATATATCAATCTAAAATTAAAATCACTTTTTACTTATTAGATGCCAAAATCGCTTGCATCGGACTATGCAATAACAAATTTAATTTTGTAGCTTTTAGCTACAGTAATTAGAAAGAAAATCTTAAATTTGATTGCAACTGTACAATCATCAAGTCTTTATTTTATTAATTTTTTAATTCATGAGCTAAATTAACTAAAAAATTAAATTTTAAATTCACGATAAAATTAAATAAATTAAAAATATCCAAATTAAATATTTTTTTAAGTTAATATTATTTTATTACTATATAATGAATAAGTAAATAATCTAATGTAGAGATTTGATGTGAATGGAATAATCAAAATTAAATTCATCTCATATTATTTTATTATTATATAATAAAAAAATAAATCTTTCAATGTGAAGATTTATGTGAATGAAATAGCTAATATCTAAATTTATCTTACATTTATCAAAAGTGTTATTTCCATATACATAATTCAATAGCAATGCTATAAGATGGCCAGCCATATTCAGAAAATGGAATGCTGTGGGAAAATTTGAGTGAACTTGAACGTAGACAAGTCTTACAAGTTACATCGATAGCTGCTCTCAAACAAGAAGGAAGGATAATTTTTGCAGTCCACGTTGTGGCGCCGGCGCCGTTCAAGTTCAAGCCCCAAGCCAACCGCTGGTGGCCCAACTCCTGCTTCTATGTCGACGACTGGATCGGTAGTCGTAGGAGGTTGCAATGGCCATGGAATTAGCTGTAGATTAAATTAAGAGAAAACTCGGACGAAATATGCCATACTGCCATCGAAGAATGGCCTCCAAAGGATTTTATAGGGGGCTTGGATTTTGCCGATTGTATTTCTTGAATCCATGACATTTGTCCACACCGGGGGCTATTACAATAAATGCACGTAGGCCATGGGACTAGTAGTCTTGTAGCGTGTGTATGCCAATCTCCCAGTCATTACTCAAAAATAAAAGAGTAATTTTATATATAGTCGTAGAGTGTATAAACATCGCATAATTTTTTTTAAAAAAGAGTAGAGTCTACGATTAAAAAGTTTTTTTTTTTCATGTGAATCTCTTATTAATTCACTTTTTTTAAAAAGACTATACGACACTTGCATAACCATAATTACAAATATTATTTCTCAAAACAAAATCTATGGTCTTTGTCGACCGACCACCTTAACAGAAAGGGCGATACATTTTGGATGTTCCTTTAGGAGTAAATGACCATCCTATAGTAAATGATGACCACCGGCCCCATTGTGACAGGTTGGTGACCAGCTGCCAACGTGCTTGGACGAAATTGTTGACTTTTGTATTTGGTTCTGGTCATGTCATGTAACTGATGATCAAGCTGATGTTTTTTTTTTATACGTAAGTAAGCTCATGATGAGGTTTACCCTTTTTCTATTTCTTTTTTTCTTTTTTAACAAACAAGTAAATTTCATTCAACAAGTAGATAATATGATACATGAGCAAGGGGTGAGATTTCCCAACAAACGCTCAAGAATAATAGCAATAGTGCAAATAGGTAGATAAAAAAATAAAGAAAAAAAGAGTTTTAGTAACTAATTTATTAATCTTCACCCAAGTCCTACTAAGAGGACGTTGTCTCAAAAGACAGTAATAAAACGTTCGCAACAAGTTGCAAACAGCTTCACTAGAAGCGGTGAGAGTGGCGGGTGCACTGTTATTTGTTGTTTTAAGGTGATTTTTGGAGAGATTTGTAGTCCTATCTTCAATATCATCGGTTAGAGAAAGCGAAAATATAGTAGAAAGCACAGCATTGGGTGGACTGATTTGCAGCCAATGATCATCTGTGATCCCGCGCACTTGTGATGGCGTGAGGCAGCCACACGCTAGTGGGAAGGAGATAGGGTGGCCTAGATCTGGAAGATCTTGGTGAGACGAACCTTCTGGAACAATGCGTGTAGGCGTCGGAGAGCGGCGGCACGTGGGGACCATGTGAGGCAACAAGCCACGCGTGAGGACAACACGCCGAGCATTTTGGCGCGGCTCCGCACAGTCCCAATTGATCGGCGGCTATAGGCCTAGATCTGGAAGATCTTGGTGAGACGAACCTTCTAGAACAACGCGTGTAGGCGTCGGAGAGCGACGACGCGTGGGGACCATGCGAGGCAACAAGCCACGTGTGAGGACAACGCGTCGAGCATTGTGGCGCGGCTTCGCACCGTCCCAATTGATCAGCGGCTATAGGAAAGGGTGGTACGGCGCATGTAGGCGGATGGTGGCCGGATAGCAGCAGATTTGACTAAAACCAAACCGTTGAAGGGAGGAGGAAAAAAACATTACCTTGAAAGTGTAAATACAGTGTAGAAATGGAAAGGAGAAAGAGAGGAGGGTGAAAGCCATAGTAAAGGACCATACAATTTTTTTTTTCATGTGAGTCCTGTATTAATTTATTTTTTTCAAAAAGACTATACGACGCTTGCATAACCATAATTACAAATATAATTTCTCAAAACAAAATGTATGGTCCTTGTCGAACGACCACCTTGACAGAAAGGGCGATACATTTTGGATGTTCCTTTCTAAGTAAATGACCATCCTATAGTAAATGATGGGCCACCGGCCCCATCATGACAGGTTGGTGGCCAGCTGCCAACGTGCTTGGACAAAATTGTTGACTTTTGTATTTGGGTCTGGTCATGTCATGTAACTGATGATCAAGCTGATTTTTTTTATACGTAAGCTCATGATGAGGTTTACCCTTTTTCTTTTTTTTTCGTTTTTTTTAACAAACGATTAAACTTCATTAAACAAGTAGAAAAGATGATACATGAGAAGGGGGTGAGATTCCCCAACAAACGCCCAAGAACAATAGCAATAGTGCAAATAAGTAGATATAAAAATAAAAATAAAATAAGTTTTAGTAACCAATTTATTAGTCTTCACCCAAGTCCTACTAAGAGGACGCTGTCTCAAATGACAATAATAAAATGTTCACAACAAGTTGCAAACAGCTCCAATAGAAGTGGTGAGAGTGGCGGGTACACTGTTATTTGTTGTTTTAAGGTGATTTTTGGAAAGATCTGCAGTCCTATCTTCGATATCATCGGTTAGAGAAAGCGAAAATATAGTAGAAAGCACAGCATCAGGTGGACTGATTTGCGGCCAATGATCATCTGTGATCCCACGCACTTGTGATGGCATGAGGCAGCCACGCACTAGTGGGAAGGAGACAGGGTGGCCCAGATTTAGAAGATCTTGGCAAGACGAACCTTCTGGAACGGCGTGTGGAGGCGTTGAAGAGCAGTGGCACGTGGGGACCATGCGAGGCAACAAGCCACGCGTGAGGACAATGCGCCAAGCATTTTGGCCTGGCTTCGCACTGTCCTAGTAGATCGGCGGCTATAGGAAAGGGTGGTACAGGGCGTGTAGGCAGATGGTGGCCGGAGAGCAGCAAATCTGACTAAAACCGAACCGTTGAAGGGAGGAAGAAAAAAACATTACCTTGAAAGTGTAAATATGGTGTAGAAATGGAAAGGAGAAAGAGAGGAGGGTGAAAGCCATAGCTCCACCCTCCTCTCCAATAACGGCTATAATAGAAATGGCATTTCTAGAAAGAAGGAAGAGAGTCTCTTTATATAGGTGATTTTGTTTGTAATGTACTCACTCCTAATCATTTTCTATTAGAGAGTACAATAAATTGAAGAAAAGGAAGATCGGCCCTTGTAAAGTTCTTCAAAATATTAACGAGCCCATTTGAGATAGTGTATGGTTGTTAATCCTTTAGGTATGCTAGACTTGGAACCCATTCCGCACATTGTAATGATATATGTATAATTATTTTTATAATTTGTTATACAACCATATCTTAAAATGAGGGTATTTATGTAAAGTATTGTTATTGTTATAAGTTATTTTACAAAAATATTCCTCATTTAAAATATAATTATCCAAAAAATTATAAAAAGTATTGTATATCTATATTTTCCTTCCGCATATTGGTCATTTGAGCACCCATTTGGGGAGTTTACGACCAAGTCAGGTTGGGGCTGATAGTCACCGTACTTGCCAATATTGGTTATTTTGTTTGGGTTGTGCTAACTTATGCCCTTATGATTATATTGTGAGCACAACATTGGAAGAGATCTGACATTCTAAAAAATAAGTGCTAACGAGAATTGGTAATGGCTTATGCATCTTTATCTTCATCTTTAATGTTTTTTTCTCTCTCTATCCAAACAGCTCTCTCTCATATTTGTTCCAATGGAATTCTCTCAAAATTTTTCTCTCTCTGCTCTCTTCGACACCAACATTTCAGAAAAACTATTTCAACCTTATCTCTCTGCGTTGCTGTACCATTGCCCAAAGCTTAGCTCAACTGCACCACGCACAAGTTTAGCTGGCGGTTCCTTAATCAACGATAGCCTCTTCTCTTGCCCGATACTTTTCATTTTATACGGCTGTTTGAAAATCCTAGACCATCGAGATTAACAATAAACCATCCAGATACATAAAATAGACCATCGAGATTTATAGGAAAAAGATTTATAAAATAATTAATATTTTATTATTATTTGGTTTAAAGATGTATAATTCAATGTGTGAGTTTTTCTTCATATGCAAAATTAATCTTTAAAAGATATGATTTTGCATATGAAGAATGGATGTTCACCCGACCCGACTTGACTCGATCTAAAAATGGCTCTTCTAACCTGAACCGATCTAAGAGTCTTTCAATTGGTTAATTACTCGATTACAAGCTCACCCGACCCAGAAAGACGAAGCGGGTATTTCGACCCAACCTGACTGCTTTAAAATTTAAAAATTTAAAAAATTTAAAAAATATATATACTAGATTTATTACCATTTTATACAAAAAAAAAAGGAAAAAAGAAATGGGTCTGTTGTAATGCACTTTAATTCTTAATAAAAATATATAAATTTATTAATAATCATTTTTTAAAATTATTATAATGACATTGGTTTTGTTTCTCGAAAAAAGCTTTGTGCAATTGCACGAGGCAAGCATGTTATGGACCTCGGTTAAGCCTTCAAACACTAAGGGTCCGACCCTCACCTTGTTGCTCCTCTAGTGATCGATGGGACTCCTTTTCTTAGTGTAGATCACGTGTAGCCCAATGGGAGCTTGGGTGAAGTGAGGCTAGGGTCCAATAGTGGGAAGTATGGGTGGTGTTTGGGCTAGGTGATCAAGGCTTAGGTGATTATGGTGCACGGTTAGTGACCCTTGGTGTGTTAGGCGCCACTTGTGTACTATGGTTGGATGATGGGTGGTCTTGGCTAAGTTTTAGAAGTGAGTGAGGCAGGCTAGGTTCAATGAGGGTTTCGACCAAGGCTTTTTGGTGGGGGTTTCGGCTAGGGCAAGAAGGGCTTATGAGATCCTAAAAGTTAGGAATTATGGAATTCCTAAAAAATAGGATTTGAGATCTAGAGATGTGGGAAGGCTAGGGCTGGCTGAAAATGACTATGTTGGCTAGGAAAAATGTGTTTTGGTGATAGGTTAGTATTTGAGTGAGCCAATCAAGAAAATTGACCAATCAAATGATGGACGAAAAATTGGAATTGAGAGTTTATAGGATCTAGGGTTTCGGCCAAGCCAAGGAGGCTATGGGCAAATTGCTCAATGTGAGATCTAGGGATTTTTGTGTTTTCTTTGGCTATGGGAATGAATGAGGGACGTGTATAGCTAGATGGGAGGCTAGGGTTTTGTGTTTTGAGGCAATTGAAGGTGATGGAAAAGGCCAAAGATGGGGCTGGCCAAAAATGATAAAGGGAGATGGGGTTCTTCGAATAACTTGATGAGATCTCATGCACATGTGAGGGATCACATGCAAATAAGAGATCTAGCTCAAAAACACTTCAAATCCAAATTCCTCTAGGGGAGATTCGGCCTCCACACTCCAATTCAAGCAACACAAATCACAAGAACACCGAATAGAGAAAAGAACATAAACAAGGAACCAAACAAATCTTGATTCACGAATTGCACAAGAATTTGAAAGGAAACCTCAATATATTAAGATAGAATTAACCAACACCGATTCACGAATTGCACGGTGAAGATCCTCTCCTTGGGGATTCATGAATTGCACCCCAAAAGAGCCCAAGTGCTAACGCGTGTAGGCGTCGGAGAGCGACGACGCGTGGGGACCATGCGAGGCAACAAGCCACGTGTGAGGACAACGCGTCGAGCATTGTGGCGCGGCTTCGCACCGTCCCAATTGATCAGCGGCTATAGGAAAGGGTGGTACGGCGCATGTAGGCGGATGGTGGCCGGATAGCAGCAGATTTGACTAAAACCAAACCGTTGAAGGGAGGAGGAAAAAAACATTACCTTGAAAGTGTAAATACAGTGTAGAAATGGAAAGGAGAAAGAGAGGAGGGTGAAAGCCATAGTAAAGGACCATACAATTTTTTTTTTCATGTGAGTCCTGTATTAATTTATTTTTTTCAAAAAGACTATACGACGCTTGCATAACCATAATTACAAATATAATTTCTCAAAACAAAATGTATGGTCCTTGTCGAACGACCACCTTGACAGAAAGGGCGATACATTTTGGATGTTCCTTTCTAAGTAAATGACCATCCTATAGTAAATGATGGGCCACCGGCCCCATCATGACAGGTTGGTGGCCAGCTGCCAACGTGCTTGGACAAAATTGTTGACTTTTGTATTTGGGTCTGGTCATGTCATGTAACTGATGATCAAGCTGATTTTTTTTATACGTAAGCTCATGATGAGGTTTACCCTTTTTCTTTTTTTTTCGTTTTTTTTAACAAACGATTAAACTTCATTAAACAAGTAGAAAAGATGATACATGAGAAGGGGGTGAGATTCCCCAACAAACGCCCAAGAACAATAGCAATAGTGCAAATAAGTAGATATAAAAATAAAAATAAAATAAGTTTTAGTAACCAATTTATTAGTCTTCACCCAAGTCCTACTAAGAGGACGCTGTCTCAAATGACAATAATAAAATGTTCACAACAAGTTGCAAACAGCTCCAATAGAAGTGGTGAGAGTGGCGGGTACACTGTTATTTGTTGTTTTAAGGTGATTTTTGGAAAGATCTGCAGTCCTATCTTCGATATCATCGGTTAGAGAAAGCGAAAATATAGTAGAAAGCACAGCATCAGGTGGACTGATTTGCGGCCAATGATCATCTGTGATCCCACGCACTTGTGATGGCATGAGGCAGCCACGCACTAGTGGGAAGGAGACAGGGTGGCCCAGATTTAGAAGATCTTGGCAAGACGAACCTTCTGGAACGGCGTGTGGAGGCGTTGAAGAGCAGTGGCACGTGGGGACCATGCGAGGCAACAAGCCACGCGTGAGGACAATGCGCCAAGCATTTTGGCCTGGCTTCGCACTGTCCTAGTAGATCGGCGGCTATAGGAAAGGGTGGTACAGGGCGTGTAGGCAGATGGTGGCCGGAGAGCAGCAAATCTGACTAAAACCGAACCGTTGAAGGGAGGAAGAAAAAAACATTACCTTGAAAGTGTAAATATGGTGTAGAAATGGAAAGGAGAAAGAGAGGAGGGTGAAAGCCATAGCTCCACCCTCCTCTCCAATAACGGCTATAATAGAAATGGCATTTCTAGAAAGAAGGAAGAGAGTCTCTTTATATAGGTGATTTTGTTTGTAATGTACTCACTCCTAATCATTTTCTATTAGAGAGTACAATAAATTGAAGAAAAGGAAGATCGGCCCTTGTAAAGTTCTTCAAAATATTAACGAGCCCATTTGAGATAGTGTATGGTTGTTAATCCTTTAGGTATGCTAGACTTGGAACCCATTCCGCACATTGTAATGATATATGTATAATTATTTTTATAATTTGTTATACAACCATATCTTAAAATGAGTGTATTTATGTAAAGTATTGTTATTTTTATAAGTTATTTTACAAAAATATTCCTCATTTAAAATATAATTATTCAAAAAATTATAAAAAGTATTGTATATCTATATTTTCCTTCCGCATATTGGTCATTTGAGCACCCATTTGGGGAGTTTACGACCAAGTCAAGTTGGGGTTGATAGTCACCGTACTTGCCAATATTGGTTATTTTGTTTGGGTTGTGCTAACTTATGCCCTTATGATTATATTGTGAGCACAACATTGGAAGAGATCTGACATTCTAAAAAATAAGTGCTAACGAGAATTGGTAATGGCTTATGCATCTTTATCTTCATCTTTAATGTTTTTTTCTCTCTCTATCCAAACAGCTCTCTCTCATATTTGTTCCAATGGAATTCTCTCAAAATTTTTCTCTCTCTGCTCTCTTCGACACCAACATTTCAGAAAAACTATTTCAACCTTATCTCTCTGCGTTGCTGTACCATTGCCCAAAGCTTAGCTCAACTGCACCACGCACAAGTTTAGCTGGCGGTTCCTTAATCAACGATAGCCTCTTCTCTTGCCCGATACTTTTCATTTTATACGGCTGTTTGAAAATCCTAGACCATCGAGATTAACAATAAACCATCCAGATACATAAAATAGACCATCGAGATTTATAGGAAAAAGATTTATAAAATAATTAGTATTTTATTATTATTTGGTTTAAAGATGTATAATTCAATGTGTGAGTTTTTCTTCATATGCAAAATTAATCTTTAAAAGATATGATTTTGCATATGAAGAATGGATGTTCACCCGACCCGACTTGACTCGATCTAAAAATGGCTCTTCTAACCTGAACCGATCTAAGAGTCTTTCAATTGGTTAATTACTCGATTACAAGCTCACCCGACCCAGAAAGACGAAGCGGGTATTTCGACCCAACCTGACTGCTTTAAAATTTAAAAATTTAAAAAATTTAAAAAATATATATACTAGATTTATTACCATTTTATACAAAAAAAAAAGGAAAAAAGAAATGGGTCTGTTGTAATGCACTTTAATTCTTAATAAAAATATATAAATTTATTAATAATCATTTTTTAAAATTATTATAATGACTTGGTTTTGTTTCTGAAAAAAGCTTTGTGCAATTGCAGAGGCAAGCGTGTTGGGGTTCTCGGTCTAGACCCAAAACACCAAGTCTTCCACGCCAATGGTGGCCTTGTGATGACCGAACCTTGGTTCCTCTCTTACTTGGCTCATGTGCAAAGGTGATCAATATGACCACTTGAGGATGGTGTGTGATATCCGCTCCTTCTTTCTTCTTCTTTATGTACGTGCCTTGATCCATGTGTCAACCTTCGGTTAATGTGCCGAGCCTCTTCCTACATGTTGAACTTCGGTTAGCATGCCGAGCCTGTTCTAGTGTCGAGTTTCAGTCTAGTACTGAGTCTCGATTTACGTGCTGAGCCTTATCCTTAGTGTTGTACCTCGATGGCGTATCCCGGAAGTTATCCACCGGATTTCAAAGTAAGATATTTTATAGTTTACGAATATTTGAAGTATCATGGAAATATCTATAGGAGATATTTCCAGTGTTATTAGATAAGCTTGCTTTTAAAGTAGCACAATTATAACATTTTAATGGGCTCTGAAAATATTATAATTGTGGATAATTACTTAAGTTAAATATTGTAGTTGTTTTAAGATATTAAGAGGTTTAACTTTACGTTGAAAACTCTTATTTAAATTAAATGGTTTTATCCTCTTTGAGTAATTAATGATACTTTATCATTTTATATAATGATGAAGAAAATATTATTTTATAAACCTTAGTTTATAAAATAATATTCTATCTTAATTCCTCTTAGTGTTGTATTTAAGTGTTTTATTAATTTAAATGGTTTTACCCTCTCTGAGTGATTTAACGATACTTTATCATTTTATATAATGATGAAGAAATATTATTTTATAAACTTTAGTTTGTAAAATAATATTCTATCTTAATTCCTCTCAGTGTTCTATTTAAGTGTTTTAGTAATTTAAATGATTTTATGCACTTTGATTAATTAATGATAATTTATCATTTTATATAATGATGAATAAGTATTATTTTATAAACCTTAGTTTATAAAATAATATTCTATCTTAATTCCTCTCAGTGTTGTATTTAAGTATTTTATTAATTTAAATGATTTTATTCTCTTCGATTAATTAACGGTACTTTATCATTTTAAATAATGATGAGGAAATATTATTTTATAAACTTTAGTTTATAAAATAATATTCTACCTTAATTCCTCGTAGTGTTTTATTTAAAGTGTTAAAATAAAACACTTACGCGTTTTCAAATCAGTTTTAAACTCACCGTTAGATCGTTTGAGATTCCGAAGCGTAGATTGAAGATAAATACCCAGGCCCCTACCCTTTTTCCTTCACTTTTTCCTTTCTCCTTTTTCTTCTTTCTCTTTCCTCTCCTTCTTCCCCATGCACGTCCAACCCGTGCACACGGTTTCCTTCCTCCACCATACCCGTTCGGCTCAAGCTCCAACCGGCGCCACCTCAGGCCGCCGTGCCTCACCTCCCTCACCGGCGTGATCTCCTCCCTCCGGCAAGCACTACCCAACCGGTGGTGAGCTAAACCGGTCACCGATTCTCTCTCCTCCTCCCTCCAAAGAAATGGGTCTTATGGCCATTTCCACCTTTTTGGACCACCATACACGGCCAAAACGGCCACCAAGCACCACCACTGGAACCACCATGTCAAGGGCTTCCTCCCCATGTCCTTCTTTTCCTCTAACTCTCACTCTTTCTCAAATGGGTCTTCACACACACACGTTCGGTTGCACCACCGTACACGGCCACCCATGGTGTTTCACCACCACCATCTTGTTCCTCTCATCACCATGAACTTCTCCAAGAAATTCCATGGCCAACGGAGCTATGTAGAGCTCTCACTCTCCCTCACTCTCCAAGGCCGAAAATGGCTTCAAACGGCCGATCCGCCGCCGTTAGCCACCGTACGACCACCACCTCGCNATGTGCACCGAAAATCCCAATCTCCAAGCCTCTATGGCCGCCACTCAATACTCAAAATGCCAAAAGATCCTAATGAAATGTCTAAGGGTCCTATTTAAAGAGTTTACAAAGTGGAAACCCCCAAAAGGTCCTAGGCAAAAATAAATAAAACAAATTAAACAAATGAAAAATAATTATTCAAGTCTTTAATAAAAATAAATAAAATAATAAAAATGATAATTTTAGCCATGGTAGTCATGACATATATGGCCCATGGTGGACTAAGGTGGTGCATGGTCCATGACTAGACTACTCATGGTCTGGTCTGCGGCTCGCTGCATGGCGTGGCATGGGGCCACGTGTTGGTCGGGTGGTGGGCACGGCATGGTGCTGTGCATGGCCTACTGTGACGCCCCCAAATTCCGCTTGGGATTGAACGGACATTTGAAGCGTCGAGACATGCAACACAAGGTTACCTCCCCCGTTCATGACATATAAGATGCAATGTTCCTAACATGCATCTAGCATTATGCAATATTCGCAGCGGATAATCTTTTTCTTTAGCAATACTATGCACCAAACTAAATATATCCCAAATACTTGAAACATAATTCATACATAAAGGCATACTAAAAAGCCGTGATCATCACACTAGTCCAAAATGGTTGTGATCAAAAGAATACTTGAGATACAACTCCAAAAGTACAAGTATTAACCTAAGTTAAATACTATACCATCATCAACATCGCACCGTGGCCTAGTCGACCGTATTCAGTTGGTCAGATTCCAATTCTCCTTTGGGTCCTGTAACAAGATCTACCATTCGGGGGAATGGTAGTTGGGACTACCACAGTGAGATTTGATTACAAATCTCAGTAAGTTAACATAAAACTCACACACAGGTTAAAAATGCATGCATGGCAGTAAAAGCATAAATGCATAATTATAGTCATACATAAACATAGTATAACTTGACATATAGCATGACTTAACCAGAACTTAAGCGTGAACTGAACTTGACTTAACATGGCATGAACTTAAGCTTAAAACATAACATGAACAAACAACATAACATGAACGTGAAACATAACATGGACTTGAAATATAGCATGAACGTAAACCTGCATAACATAACATGAATAGCCACCGTACGACTACCACCTCGCCACCACAGCTCCACCACATGTTCCTCTACCTTTCCCTAGCTTGCCATGAAGTTCTATGGCATTTCGCTACCTCAAGCCTCCTCCTACCATTTGGTTTTACTGTTCACGGCTTGATGCCGCCGTGCTCCGCCACCTTTGACCACCACGAGGCCACCGTGAGCCTTTCAAGACCACGCCTAGCTATTCTCAGCCCAAACTACCACTTTATGTGGTGGACAGCCACCGTACGCAATGTTACCGCCACGTGCGTTCCTCCGACGCATGATCGTGACGAGCAGCGAGCGACGCACGGGTTATCCCGTCGATGGTATAACCCTCTATCCCTAGTTATTTATGTTTAATGTAGTTGTTTTGGTTAGCTGTAGACTGCATAGTTGTGTTTGTGAAGTTTGCTGCGTAGTTGTGAAGTGAAGTGTGGTTGTGAAGTGTTGGGCTTGAGTGTGTAGTATTGTGGACTGTGCTGTGAAGTATGGGCGTGAGATGGATGCCGTAGTTGTGATACGGCGTGTAGTGCAAAGAGAGTACGCGTGGAACGTACTCTGTGTATTGCAGCGACGCGTTGTGTGACATACGCTGTAATGATGTGTGGCGTAGAAGGAAGGGAGTACGCGTTGTGTGACATGCGCTGTAATGATGTGTGGCGTAGAAGGAAGGGAGTACGCATGGAGTGTACTCCGTGTTGTATAGCGATGCACTATGTGATGTGCATCGTGATGATGAGTGTTGTAGCGAAGAGAGTACGCGTGGTGCGTACTCTATGTCACGTAGCAATGCACCGCGAGGTGTGTATCGTAGTGATGGGTGTTGTAGTGTGGATGGAAGAGAGTTCACGTGAGTGTGCTCTCTACCAGGTCGTGATGCACCGGATGGCGTGTCACGAAGGGTTGGATGGTGTAACAGAGAAGTGTGGAGCGTATGGTGTACTATCGGGAACTATGTAACAGTGTATCGAAGTTATGGTGAAGTGGCTGTAGTCCAAGGTAACGGGTATTACCTTAAGGTTGCCTTGTGACTGAAAGTAAGTGGGAAGCGGTGAAAAGGTATCAGAGAGTGCAGCGGAAGCATGATGGGAATCGTGCTGTTATTCGGGAATATATCTCGAGCTGCATAAGGTGACAGAGGTGCATTTCTGGATGCAATCCTCTTGCTAAGTGGCCGGAACTATGTAATAGTGTCCTGAAACAATTGGCGATATGGCTTGTAGTCCAAGATGACGGGTGTCATCTTGTGAGTGACTATGGTTAAGAATATATGGAAGTGGTGAAAAGGTATCAGAGAGTGCAGCAGAAGCACAATGGGCCCCGTATTGTAACTCGAGAATCTGTCTTGAGCTACATAATGTGACAGAGGCACATTTGAGGATGAAGTCCTCTTGTCAAATGGCGGGAACTGTGTAACAGTGTCCCGAAGTAGTAGTGATGTGGCCTGTAGTCCAAGGTAACAGGTATTGCCTTGAGACTGACTTGTAACTGAGAGTATAAGGAAGTGATGGAGAAGTATCAGAGCGTGTAGCGGAAGCATGATGGGTATCGTGACGTGACTCGAGATTAGTCTTGAGCTGCGTGACGTGACAGAGGTGCAATAGTGAATGCAATCCTCTCCCATCAAGTGTTGGGATGAACTTGTACAGAGTCGGGAAGTAGGAATAATCCTATCAACCGAGTCTGAGCAAGTTGGTATCGGAGTATGAAGCTTGTTTATACAAGCAGGTGCTCAGTGGAGCTATAAGTTGCTCTTAGGTGATAGAAGAGGAGTAAGATACAAGTGTCTCTGACGAGACACGTGTATCGGACAGGTTTACCATATGTAATGGGTAATCTGTCCTGATCATGGTTACATGGTATTTTAGCCCGAGAGTTTGCTGAATTCATGTAGCTTGAATGGATGGGAATGAGGATGTAGTATGGGTAAGTTGTCTAAGGTTGGGATGCATGACTCTATCGGTCGGAATCATGCGTCAGTAGTGGAGGTAGAAGAATGAGACAGAGGACGCAGTGTATTAACCCTAAGGTGAATCACGAAGATTCACTTAAAGTATGAGACCCGGAAGGTTTTCGTATAGTAAATGGTACATGAGAGCCCAGGAATGGATGAAGAGTGTTCTAAGTGAGGCGTAGTTCTATGTTTAGAATAGTTACTTATGCATTTAAATAGATGATGATGTAAGGTTATGTGTATGCATGTAGGTTGCCATCTGACAAGCACACGAATGGACTGCATGGAATGAGTATGGCATGAAGCCCAAGTAAGTATTACGTTCATACTCTTCTAAGAGTTTTTATGTATAGAAAAGAAGAAAAAGACGAAAGCTTTTCTAAGAAGGAAAATGAAAAGGAAACGTAAGTTTTCAAGTATAAGTACGTACCGGCCTTCCTTGGCAGCCCCTCTTTACGCACCCAAAGTATGTACGTGTATGCATGTGAATGGATGCTATATGTAGTACGTATTGTATGTATGTTCATGAAAAGGAAACGAAACGAAGCCTTAAAAGATGCAAGAACCGTTAAGGAACGTAAGGAAAGAAGAGGAAGAAAACAAATCTTTAAAATAACTCTCTTTCATTTTATCTCAAGGAAAACTTCTTTCAAAACGACTTTTTACAAAACGAAAGAGAGGAAAACCTTTTTCTTAATTAAAACTTTATGAATCGTAAGAACTGAAGAGAGGTAAGAAAGGTAAGAAATGTAAGAACTGAAATGAAAGAATGGATTGTAAAGGAAAGGAAAGGAAAGGACTGTAAAGGAAAGAATGGACTAGACTAAATGGATGATGTATGAAGATACGTAACGGCCATATGGACTGAAATGGATATGGTACCAAATGAATGGACTGTAAAGGGGCAGATTGCAAGGCTGGGTAAGTAGTACTGGTAGTGCACTCAGTGCTGCACCCTGACGGAATGGATTCCTCAAACCCTCGGCCACGGGTGAAATCAGGTCCAAAAGACCGCTAACCCCAGCACACGGGGCGTAACAGTGTGCTATGGGCCGAATGTAAGTGAAAAGAAAAGAATGTATGCATGTTAAGAAATGAATGCATGTATGAATAGATGAACGGAATGCATGAATGTACGTAAGTAAGGAAAGATGAACGAATGAATGGATGTATGCATGGATGTATGTATGTAAAAGAAAGAATGCATGAAAATTTTCTTTAAGAAATGAAGGCAACGAGGCGTGGGGAACTGTTTTAAAGAAGAAAGCACGTTTTAAAAGAAGAAAACCCCCACCTCGCAACGTTTCTTAAAAGAAAAGAAAGACGTATGCATGCTATGTACGATATGTATGTACGGAATGATGAATGCATGACAGAAAATCTATGTTATGATATTTTAACTGTATGAAGTAATGCTTACGAGTCATCGACTCATTTTAGTTTTATGTGTGCCCTCCCAGGCACAAGATGAGCATGACAGGACAGGACGGGCACAGCCAAAGGGGGAAGAGTACGAAGGCCTAAGCAAGATGTTTTTATATGAAAACTTAAGTTATGAAAGTTAATGTTTTCCGCTAAGTCTTTTAATAAAGAAAAATGAATTTTATTTATAGCATGGAAGTATTTTGTATCCTGGCATGAATGGAAAAGAAAAGAAAAAGGAATAGTAATTCCCGTCGATTTTTATCAAAACCGAATAAGAATGACCCACCATAAGGACGGGCGTTACATGGTGGGGTTAAGTGTTTAGGCTAAGATTGGTGTATGGAGTGATGGAAGATGAAGGGTTGTGTGGTTCAAGGGTGAGGGGTGCACGGCACAAGTGTGTGCTAGTGTAGGCACCACTTGGAAGATGGTTTAGGGTTTGGAAGTTGTGTTTAGGGTTTTGAAGATGTAAGATGGGTGGCTAGGATGGAAGATGAGTGATATGGAGTGGGCAAGCTAGGGTTGGCCGAATTTTGATGAAGGAGAGATTTTAGGAAGTTTCCTAAAATCTTGGAAGTCAAATTTCCTTGAATATTGGAGATGACCTTCCGAAAATCTTGGGATATGATGGAGATATGAATGGCTGATTATGGGAGTGATTTTAGAGATCAATTAGGATTCCTAAATGATAGGAATCTTAATTGGAAAGTGGGGTGGTCGGCTAGGGTAAAATGGATGAAGCAATCAACTATGGAAAGTTGACAAACACAAGTGGTGGGCGATTTTAAGGGGTGGACAGATTGAATGAGCAAAAATCACTATAACTCCTCAAGAACAATGATGAACACGCATGAATACAATGAAGAACATGCGTGAACAATGAAGAACAAAATGAAGAACACTCAAGAACAATAGCAAAATACTAATGAACTTGAATGAACAAATACATAAAAAGGATAATCAATACTTGATTCACGGATTGCACAAGTAATGAATAAACCTCATAGATTGATAAACACAACTTGGATTCACGAATTGCACCAAGTTGCAAGAACAAGATAGATTGAATCACACTTATTTAAAGAATTGCAAAGTGTGATTCTCTCTTTGGGATTCACGAATTGCACCCAAAAAGCCTAAGTGCAAAGGCACCAGTTGATGATCTCTCAAACAATAGTCTTCCCTCTAGGAGTTTGCCAAAAGATACTAAAGCAAATGAAGGAGGTCCTATTTATAAGAAAAAAAAAATTGGAAACCCCCAATGGGTCCCTAGAAAATAAATAAATAAAACAAAATAAATAAATAAAATAAATAATAAGATAATGGCCATGGACCAAGGCTAGCCGTGGCATGCATGGCCCATGGTGGGCTAGATGGTGCACGGTGGTCAGGTTGGTCCATGATCAGGTGGTGCGGTCATGGCTTGCTGGGTGGTGAGCCATGGTGGTGCGCGGCATGGCTGGCTGATGGTGAGCCAGGGTGTTGCGGCATGGCTCGCTGAAGGTGAGCCATGGTGGTGCACGGCATGATGGGCATGACTTGCTGAAGGTGAGCCATGGTGGTGCACGGCATGGCCCAGGCTAGTGGCCTGGGCGCTGAGTCTGCGAGGCATGGGCTGGAGCCATGCGCTGAATGGCATGCCTAGTGGGCATGCCACTGACCTACTCCGCAAGGCATGGGCTGGAGCCATGCGCTAGATGGCACGTAGCGAGGCATGCCACTAACCTGCTCTACAAGGTAAGGGCTGGAGCCGTGTGCTGGATGGCGTGCCTGTGGGGGCACGCCACTGGCCTCACTAGGTGGTGTGGGGGCATGCATGCATGCGCGCAGATGCACGCTCAAGGGCATGCGCAAGCCTGCGCGCGGTAAATAGCCTCCATGCTCGCCCGCTGCGTGTCATGGTTTGAGCCAAGGCATGCAAGTAGACTAGCCATGTGACTATCCTGACCCTCCATGGGTCGTGCCGAGGTGTGGTCCCGGGCAAATCTCCTGGGGGCTATGATAAAAGGTTAGAATTGCATAATAAAGTTGTTTAAATGGGTGATTTATTTTATCAAATAAAGATTGAACACTTAATTATGCATCAAATTCTAATATTGAATGCAAATTAATTGATGTCAATATTTTATATACATAAAGTTCTATATTTGCCTTTGAAAGAAATATATTTTTTATGTACTGCAGGGCATTTATGAAAATACTAAAAGAGAATGGAACTCACGGCTGGAACTCAAGGGAGCAAGCAGAAAATCAGCACATGCAGAAAGATAGAAAGGCCACCCACTCCCAAGTTAGGCCACCCACTCCCAAGTTAGGCCACCCACTCCACCATTCTTCAAAGTTAGGCCACCCACTCCCAAGTTAGGCCACCCACTCCACCATTCTTCAAAGTTAGGCCACCCACTTCAAAGTTAGGCCACCCACTCCCAAGTTAGGCCACCCACTCTTGAGAAATGGTAGGATGCTCTCTCCTATAAATAGGAGAGAGCTCAGAAGAGAAAGGGCATCAAGGCAGTGGAGACGAAGGAGAGAAGACAGAACTTTAAAACTTAGCTTTCATTTTTCAGTTTCATTCTCATTTCATTCGGCAGTTGTTGTTCATTTTAATTCATTTTTCAGTTTCATGCTTCTGTTTTAGTTTTCATTCAGCATCAGTTTATTTTACAGCTTTAATTTGAAACTTAAGGAAGCAAGTTTTCTTTCCATGTTAAAGCAAGCTTTCTTTGTATTCATCTAGGAAATAATTTCTTTTAGTGTTTATTTTATTTAGAGCTCAACTTCAATTTGAGTGTGTAATTTATTTGAAATTTTAATTTAATTGAGAGTTCAATTTCTTTTAGGATGCATTTTATTTAGAGCGTTTATTTTATTTGAGAAATCATTTTATCTGGAAGTTCAGATTTTTGGATTGGAGAACGCAGTCTCCATTTCCAAACATCAAGTTTATTCCTTACAATTCCTGTTTTTATTTAATTTCAGTTTAATGTCTTATATTTTCCGTGCACATTTAATTTCTGTCTATTTAAATTACTGTCATTTATTTATTTTTGCACCTTTAATTTCTGTTTATTTAAATTACTATCATTTATTTTTCTCGCACTTGTAATTCCTCTATTTAGGTTAATGTCATTTATTTTCTTGCATCTTTAATTCCTATTATTTAAATTAATGTCATTTATTTTTCTTGTTCTTTTAAATTTCAGTCTATTAATTTCAGCAATTTTAATTTAGTTTCATGCATTTTCATTCCTTACTTTTCATCGCTGCATTCAAATCCGACAAACAAATCTAAAAACATGAATCTAGTCCATGACTAGTAAAATTTCCATCCATTGCACATACCATTTATTTATTTTTTCTTTGTGAAGTTTTTCACAATTTTTCAACGAGTTTAAATTTTGAGTAAATTTTCCCTGAGGAGACGATCTAGGAATTTATTCCTTATTATTACACGACATCCTCCTACACTTGGGATAGCATTAATGCTACTCATTTTTGAGTGAGTCAGGCTATGACAGAGCGCCCTCTGACGTGGAAAAATAAAAACGCACCGTTTCATTTGTGCAAATCCATTTCCCATATCTTCAACTCTCACTCCTTCCTCTGTGTTTCTCTCTCTTGAAGCCCTTCTCGAGTTCGCACCTCCCTTGAAGACCTTCCCGAGTTCTCACCATAAGAAGAAGAGGAGAAATACTAGTGAAAGAAGTTAGGAGCTTGACTTTTTGTAAATGTTTCAAGGAGGATTTCCATGAGAAGAGGAAAATTCATAAAAATAGAGAAAAGAGAAAGGAAAAAAAGAAGAAAAAGATTGAATGGATTATCTTGAATCTAGCCTTGCTGTTGTCGCACAAACAAGCAAAAGAAGAAGATAAAATGCCTTTGTTTGGGCGGTGAAGAGCTAACGATGGCAGTGACTAAACTGCATCTCCAAGAGCTTCCACGGTGACTTCAGTTGATTCTCGTGTCGACAGAGACCAAAGGAATACATGGTGATTTCTGCGTCTGTGATACTGCTCGGTAGGTGGTTTTCATGGTGAGGAGATGGTGTGGAATAGAACTGAAGTTAAGGAGAAGACGTGTAAAGGAGTTGGACAATGATTGAGAGTGCTTTATTTTGGATACCAGAAACAGAGGTGGTGCTACGACATCCTTCCGCGGGGGTTTGTAAGGGACTAGAATGATGAGGAATCATGGCAGGAATAATGAGGAACTCATGGCAGAAAATGGTGTTAATTCTAAGAGTCTATAGTGTCGTTTCCATGTAATAGCCAAGTTAGTGCTACAAGTAGTTTAGTCAGGAAGAAGTAAGTGGAACGTGCATTTTGAGGTGAAGAGATACGATGTCGTTTAAGTCAAATTGTAACTATAAAAACAGACGGAATGAAAGAGAAAGGCATGATGAATTTGATACGAATTTCCCTCTCTGATTTCTCTCTTCTCTCTCTGAATTCTTTCTATTCTGTTACAATTCTTCTTGGGTCTATTACATTTGGTATCAAGAGCCAATAACATGGCAGAGGGAACAAGATCATATGCTCAAGTTCTTGATTCAGTCAATCAATTACGACAATAGCAAGAAAGGCAGCAAAAGCAATTGGAGGATGCGATATCAATCTTGGTTCAGCAGCAGGAGAGTGCTCGTGTTGATAGGGTGAATCAAGAAAAGAAGTTTGCTGAAATGGTGCAGCAAATTTCCAAGATTTCTTTGGATAATGAGAATGCAGCAAGGCAGTACCAAGAAGGTCAGAATCTTGACATGAATGAAGGCAGTAATGATGGAATCCATCGAGAACCAGTGGATAGAGGTATTTTTCGAAACATCAAAATAGAATTCTCAAGATTTTCTGGTGGGAATCCTGTACATTGGGTGTATAAGGCTAATCAATATTTTCTGTATCACCAAGTGCCAATAGGGCAGAGAATTTTCTTTGTTTCTTTTTACATGGAGGATGAAGCCCTTGTTTGGTTTCAGAATTCCACGGAAGCTGGTCTTTTCCATTCTTGGGATGAGTTTACTCAAGCATTGCAAGTGAGATTTGGGGTATCTGTCTATGATGACCCAATGAAGGCCCTCACTAGATTGAAGCAAGTAGGGTCTGTAGTGGCTTACAAGTCTGAGTTTGATTTGGTCTCTAATGGGTTGAAAGGAATTTCAGAAAAGAATAAGTTGAGTTGCTTTATAAGTGGCTTAAAGGATGAAGTGAGATTCACTGTGAAGATGTTTAACCCCACGAACCTGAATGATGCTTTTAGTTTAGCCAAGATCCAAGAACAGAACATATGGAGTACAAGAAAGGCCTTGAAGAGTAGTTATTATGATCAAGGAACTAGAATACAAAGAAAGACTTATGATCAAACCCCTTCAATATTGGGAATGCCTCCTAAAGGACAGATGATTTCTAACATTTTGAGGTGAAGAGATACGATGTCGTTTAAGTCAAATTGTAACTATAAAAACAGACGGAATGAAAGAGAAAGGCATGATGAATTTGATACGAATTTCCCTCTCTGATTTCTCTCTTCTCTCTTTGAATTCTTTCTATTCTGTTACAATTCTTCTTGGGTCCATTACAGGGTTACAATGGCGTCTTGCTGGCTAAACAACTGCAAACGACGTCAGAAGGCAGACAGTGGTTCACGGGGAAACTATGGTGCTTGGTGGTTTGTTTTGAGGAAGTATGAGCTGCGATGATGGTGGTTCACGGTTGCTAAGGATTGGTAAAAAGGCAATGATAGATGGCATGGCTGAGTTGCCTTGTGGTCGCTACTAGAAGTGGTGTAAAACATGGCTGAGCAGTGGAGAGAGGAGCTATTTGATGGACCTGTAGTGGCTTTCTATGGGTATTTTAAAAATATCAATTTTTTTGGCCTCGTACCGGTATATTTTATAGAAAACCAAACGAGCGAGAAGACGAAGATCTAGACGATGTCGAGCTCTGTTTCAATCTCTTTTCTTTCTTTCCTATTTCTCCAGACTAACACGAATATACAACCGAAAACCTAGGTGACTGGAAGGACGAAGATCCAGACGATGTTGAGCTCTGTTTCAGTGTCTTTTTTGCTATTTTTCTTTCTTTGTATTTCATGATCTTTTCTTCTTCTATCTTTTCCTTTTTTTTAGTTCACGCGGTGTCAATGACTCTCCCCCTTTTGCGTCACTTGATTGTACGTAGAAGAATTTGTCTACTGTTTTTTCCCCTTCTCTCTCACTTTCTCGCCAGCCAAACGGTAAAGTTCTATTTCTACAAAGAACCCTCTGTTTTGTCTAAGGAATGGATGGTGTTCCTAATATTCCAGAAAAAGTTCTGGATTTGGTTTGGCTTGGGTCATGGCTAGAGGAGTCGTGGCTGAATTTTATGCATGGAGATGATTAAGGGGCGACTTGCAAATCGTGGATGTGTTGAAGATGATTCCTACTTGCCTCGTTTGGTGCATTCGAAATGAAAGGAATGAAAAATCTTTGATGGTTCTCAAAGATTCTTCTCAAAGACCACTTGAAGAAGAATACCACTTTAAAGATGACAAACCTAGCTCCTTACAGACACATCCACTTGAAGACAACAAAGACAAAGGCAAGCTCAAGAAGACCATTGAAGACGAAGACCACGGAGACAAAGACCCAGTCCCAACCGAAGAAGAGTTTCACACGAATTCAAAATCTGTACTCTTTGCCTCTAATATATTGTTTTCGTCTGTTTCTATTTTTTTATATTAAATATATGGGTTGACTCCCCCACATTTACCCACCACGACTGTACCTAGAAGACCTGTTGTTTCTCTCCCTCGATCAATATGGAAGTTGGAGGCCAAACTTTTCGGCGATCACCATCATCGACATGTCAAAAGCTCTCTCCCTGCACTCCTTTCTTCTTGCCTCTGTTTTCTCTCCTTAATTTTTGTATTTTTGGTTTTAGAATATCGATTCAGCTTTTCAATTCAGAACCTAGTTTTGTTTTATTTGTTTCTACATGATTATCTCTTGCATGTTCTTAGTTTTTCATTCTCCCATGTTTCATTGGCGTAAGCTTTTGAAATTTTCAATGATTCTATAGACACAGAGATAGAGAGGGAGAGCGCCAGGGGGATGGGGGGGGGGGGGGGGGGGGGGGGGAGGAAGAGCTTCCAAAAGTTGATAATAGCGTTCAAAATCCTATACAATTTGATCAAGATGTAATGAAGCGAATCTCTCTTCCTAAGACTCGGACGATCCTTCGCTCCCAAGCCTCCCTTCTCTGCAACAAACCTTATCCCAACTCAATCCCTCACATTCTGTCAACATGTGTAGCAGTAATTTGGTTTCGAGAATCCACCGATCCTAACTATAGCTTTTTGAAAATAAAACGAAAGAGTTCCGCTTTCGATTATTCCATTATGGGTCAGGTAATTCGGAAATATTGGTTCGATTTGGTTATGCGGTTGAAGATGCATAAACCACACTACCAATGCTATGCCCTCATGCATTAGATCCCAATTCAAAAGGGTTTTTCCGCGTGGTCTTAGAGTCAAAGCCATGCCTAAAGGTCTGCATTTCCACCTTAAAATCAGTCATTTTTCCTCTCAAATTGTCAATTTACATTCTATTTTACATTTTAAAAAATATTTCATTCCAAATTTTAAAAGTAATTTAAATTTTTTTTAAAGAAAGCAAACTTGCATTTATCTAGAAAGAAACAACTTCAGAGTTTACAATATATTTTTTTTGAAAGACTGATCTCATTAATCATGAAAAAAATTGAACATAACTCTCTATGGTCCAAAGTGACATAGAGGTACTTGGTTACATCATTGCTTTGTGTACAATAGACAAAATACAAGTTGGGCAGTTTTCAATATCATAAACATCCTCTACCATCCCGATAGCTGCTTTTGCAAGTTGGTGGGCTGCCATGTTTGCCTCTCTATGGATGTGAGTTGCTGTCTAGTTGACACTAGAGTTTAGCACCCGTCTTGCATCTTCAATAAGGCATCCCCCTAGGCTCCAGTCTAGAGCTTGGCTTTGCAACAAATCCACTACCTATTTAGCATCGCCCTTTAAACAAATATGTTTGCAGTCCTAGCTCTTTGCAAAACACAGCTATAGTTAATAATCTATATGTTTCAGCATCAAAGGGATTCCCTCTTAATGGCCTTTGAGCACGTACAGTACCAATAACCTAGCCTTGGTAGTCTCTAAGTATCACTCCTATCCCAATTCTACCCTCCTTAGCTTTGACAGCTGCGTCCCAATTGAGTTTGAAATGGTGCTGAGTTGATTTAGACCACTTATGCACTATTGCAGCAACTTGTCTCGTTACCCCCTGAGATGCTCTAGAGGTTTCTTTGAAAGTAGTTAATTCTTCTATGGCCTGCTGATATACTCTTGTAGGATGAGTGAAGGCTTTACCATGGCAAAGATCATTCCTTCTGGTCCAAATTCTTTTCAGTGTAACTGTAGTCTCTTCTAATTCAGCATCATCAAGGTTCTTTACTAGAGTAGACCAAATATCAAAGAACAGGTCACTATGGCAAGTCATTTTTTGGACCTTTTTGCAAATTTGGTTCCACACATCCTGAGCAGCAATACAGCTCCATAAAGCATGACTCGAGGTTTCGGGGGCTTGTGTGCAGATGCATGTACTTTCTTCTACAATTTTCCTTCTCTTCAGGTTTGCTAGGGTTGGTAGGGCCTCGCTGCATGCTCTCCATATGAACTGTTTGACATTTGGGGTGGTCCTTAGTTTCCATATACTCTTCCATACATGCTTGACTTGTGCTCTTCTAGATGATTCCCCTTGAAGGTCATCTTCCATTTGTCTGTAGGGATGGTAATCACTCCTTACTGAATATTGACCATTGGTGGTGAATTGCCATACCAACCTATCTTCCCTTCCTCCAATGCTGAGGGGTATTGTTTTTATAGCTTCATATTCCTGTGGGGAGAGTAGCTCCTAGATGAGAGGATGCTTCCAGGTTTTGAGGTCAGTATCAATAAGATCACTTACCTATTCACACTCACAATCAATTGGTTGAATGGAGACTACTTTTTTTGATGGAAAAGAGGGTATCCACCAGTCCTTCCATATATTAATTTTATGCCCATTACCAACCCTCCACATGAGTCCTTTTTTTAGCACTTCCAAGCCTGAACACATACCTCTCCATGCAAAGGAAGGCCTTGACCCCAATTGAGCATCTAACAACCTAGTCTTTGAGAAGTATTTTTGTTTCAGAACCATTGCAGCTATAGAGGATGGATTATGTAGAATCCTCCACCCTTGTTTAGCTAGCAAAGCAAGGTTGAAACTCTTGAAATCTCTAAAACCAAGACCACTTGCTTCTTTGCTGTAGCTGAGCTGTTTCCACCTGACCCATTGAATCTTAGAGGTATCCTCGTTGTAGCCCCACCAAAATTTTCTGATAAGTTGGTTCAACTTGTTAGTGATCGAGGTTGGCACTAGAAAGATCCCCATTGCACAAGTGGGAATGGCCTGTAGCACTGCTTTTAAGAGGACTTCTTTACCTGCATTTGAAAGAAATTTATTCTTCCAATTTGTCATCCTAGCCCATGTTTTATCTATGAGTGAATGAAACATTGCCACTTTCTGTCTTCCTACTATAGCAGGTAACCCCAAGTATTTCTCAAAGTTGCTGGTGGCCTTAACTCCTGCTTACTGTAAAATCTGGGTCTTATCCAATGTCTTAGAGTTTTTACTAAATAGGACTGTGGATTTATCTTTGTTCAAGACCTGACCTGATGCCTTTTCATAAACTTCAAGAATTTTGAGGACATATGAGAGCTCCTTGGTTGTTGCTTGTTAGAAGAGCACACTATCATCAACAAAGAATAGATTATTGACTGTGATGGAGCCTCTTCCAATTGGTGAGGGTGTAATCTGTCCATCTTGTTCAGCTCTATTCAGGAGTGAGGTAAGGGCTTCAGCACACATGATGAATATGTAAGGGGACACAGGATCTCCTTGTCTAAGTCCCCTTGAGGGCATGAATTTCCTCTGTGGTTCCCCATTAACCAAAATCGAGTAGGAGACTGAGTTAAGGCAAGATTGAATGAGTTTGATCCATCTTAATGGAAATTCCATCTTTGTCATCACAGCTTCTACAAAACTCCAATCTATCCTGTTGTATGCCTTACTCATATCAAGTTTTAGTGCCATACAACCTCTCTTTCCTTTCATTCTTGAATTCATGGAGTGTAGGACTTCATAAGCTACTAAAATATTGTCTGAAATGAGTCTACAAGGGACAAATGCACTTTGATTCAAGGAAATTAGGTTGTGGAGAATACCTTTCATTCTGTTAGCAAGAGTTTTAAACACAATTTTTTATAACACATTACAAAGACTAATTGATCTAAACTTAGCTACTTTCTTGGGGTTTTTCACTTTGGAAATAAGGGAGATATAAGTGTCATTAACTTATTGGAGGGATCCATTTTGATTAAGGACTTGGACAGCATAAGAGCACACCTCCTCACCCACCACCTTCCAGTGTTTTTGATAAAAGTGTGCTGGAAAACCATCAAGTCCAGGTGAACCTAAAGGGTTCATCTGAAACACTCCAACTCTTACTTCCTCTCAAGTGAAAGACTTTGAGAGCCAAGATTTCATATCAATAGTAATTTTTGATTCCATGGCATTCAAACATTCATCAAAACCAGTGGGACAGGAGGTAGTAAAGAGTGAGGAAAAGTAGCCTGTGAATACTTCCCCTAAACCTGCCTAGTCAGCATTTCCTCTCCCTTGTTGATTCTCTATGCTTTTAATTGCATTAGTTCTTCATCTTTGGGAGGCCTTCTGATGGAAGAAATGTGTATTTCTGTCCCCAAATTTCAGCCAGTGCTGCTTTGCCCTTTGGTGCTACTTTAAATCATTTGTTGCTAGGGAGGTTTCCACTCTCTTCTGGAGCTGTTGCATTTCTGGTACAGGGGAGCCAGTACTAGTATTCTGAAGATGGCTTATTCTCTTTAGTGTCTCTATAGTAGGGTTCTAGTTTTCCTGCTGTGTTCTTTTCCTCCAATTCTGAAGGGCCTTTTGACATGTTTCAAGTTTTTGTCTCACTATACAAACTGTATTTCCTCCTGAATTGATGCTCTTCCAGCCACTTGCCACGATGCTATGATAGTCCTCCTGTAAGTCCTAAGCAGCTTCATATCTAAAGCCTGGGTTCCACCTTTTCCTGCATTGGTTAGTGAACTGCTTGTTTATGTAGAGGGGAGAGTGGTATGATTTTATTGCTGCTATAGCAGTACATGTAGCATCTCTGAAAAGTTCTTTCCACTACTTGTTGGCCATTGCTCTTTCAATCCGTTCCTTAGTAGACTCCCAACCCCTCCTATTGTTGGACCAAGTGAAGTGTTGTCCCAACTAGTGCACATCATTAAGTCCACATCTCTCAATAACTTGTCTAAAAGCTTCAATCTGGTTGTAAGGTTTGCTAGCCGCCCCTTGCTTTTCCTTTTGATGCAAAATTTCGTTGAAGTCTCCTGCACACAACCAAGCCATAGGTGATAAAGGCTTTAGCATCTCAAGTAATTGCCAACTACTTTTCCTTTTGGTTGTCCCAGTGTGGCCATAAAATCCAGTAAATTGCCAAGTTCTGTCATAGACCTCTTCCTTGATCACTGCACTAATGTGCCATCTGGTGTAATTAATCACTCTGACCTGCCCTGCTTCTTTCCATAAGAGGGCAATGCCTCCACTCATGCCCAAGCTATCAATTGCAAAACATCCATCCATCCTCAAACACCTTCTGACTTCCTCCATTCTTTCTTTTCTGCACTTAGTTTCCACCAAGAAAACTAAGATTGGGCTCTTTTCCTTAGCAAGATTCCTTAGGATCCTAACTGACCGAGAGTTCCCAAGCCCTCGGCAGTTCCAGATTAAGAGACTCATTGTTTGTGGCAGGGCTGGAAGCCAGCCTCTGCCATTGTGTTTTGGTTCTCATTGGGATCATCCTTTCTCTTTTGACGTTTTGGTTTAATTTCGTTCACTGCAATATTCCTCTTGAGACTGCTTCTGGTGCGACATTTAAGAGGGTAATTTGATATATCTTCCAAAACCTCACTCCCATCATCTTCATCCTGAGCAACCCCTCCTTGAGCAAGCCTTTTCCATTTCCTTACCTTTGATTCCTTAGTCCCCTTTACTGGTTCCTTGTCTATTTTTTTGTCAATCAATTTTCCATCGGTTAGTTCTCCACAAGTAGCTAGTTCCTTGTTGGTTCCAGCTGAATTAGTTTTCTCTACATTCTGACCACCAGTTGACCCTTTAGCTGTGATAGGGTCCAGTTCCATATATTAGAGAGATGATGTGTTTTGTACCACATGTTCAGTTTCCAGTATGGTCCCCTCGTGCATATACACTGTTTCCTGATTATGAAGTCGTTGACTATTCAGCAATCTTGTATTGGAAGGCTCAAAGGTATGTTCTGTTTTATCTTCCTTGGTCAGGGTCACTCTAGTTGCTTGTTGCTTTTTACTAACTCTGTGGACTTGTTCCTGCCTTTCCATTGCAGTCACATCCAGCTTTGGCGCCAAAAGTTCCTGTTTGAAAACATGGTTCTCTGGCCTAGTCTTCTCCCTATCACCTTGTCCTTGGCCTTCTTGATGTCGTCGATGCTAGTTGCCACCCTGAGTGCCACCATACCTGCAGCCATTGAAGATGTTGTTGTGCATAGGCTGAGCTTTGAGCCAAGCACCAAATTGTTGATGTGCTTGCTCATCCGCCTGTTGTTCATAATGTTGCCTTATACAATTCTTCCCCTTATGATACAACATACCACATTGGAAGCAGAAACTCTGCAGTCTCTCGTACTTGAAGGAGATCCAGATCTTTTGGTCATTGAACATCAATCATTTTCCCCTTAACAAGGATCTATGAAGGTCCACTGCGATCCTGACCCTTAGATATCTTCCCCATGCACGTCCATCTGCCTCTGCCTCCACTCTAATGACATGCCCAATGGAGGCCCCTAGTTCCTCACCAATTTCTTTTGTCATTGTGTCCAGTGGAAGGTTGTGGAGTTGGACCCAAAACGGTTCATAGCGGAACTTAAGGCCATTGATGGATTCCGTGCCATCCAGTTCTTGTAAGGTTAACAGGCTCCTATCATAAAACCAGGGTTTTCCACTCAACATTTTCTCTTTGTCCTCTCTGTGCTGAAACTCAATCAGATAACTCTGGTCTCCAAGTTCTTTGAAACTAACCCATCCCTCTAGCTTCCATACTTGAGACATGGTCTCTCTAAATCCCTCACTATTGACAATCTTTTCGGTAAGAGCTTTACCCACAATGCAATGTTTCCCCTTTTTATTTTCATTTTTGAGACCCTCTTTTTTCACGTGGAGACAGGAACTCTCTTCTGTAGATAAGTGTATTCTCTCCCAACGTTTAGCCAGCTTGTTTGCTTCCATTCCTGACCTCAATAACACTGGATAGTAACAAACTAAAAAAACAAGAAAACTAAAACTCACAGAGAGTGAGACCATAAGCCTTTGGGGACCAAAAGCACTAAAGCTTTACTTCTTCTCACGAGAAAAGAGAAAGCTTTCCACTTACCCTCGAGAGCGAGTTTACAATATATTAAATACACTTAGGAATTGATTCCAAATCTATAAAGACTTCAGAGTGCATTCAATTTAGGTAAATTTCAAATATTCAATTCAAGTAAATTTTGGGTATCTGTTAAGGATAATGATAGACTTACTATCTCATTCCACTCATTTATTACTCTATAGTGTATTTGAACCATTTATTTATTTTTTATTATTTTTAAGTATTTTTTAACTTCCTTAATCATTAAAAAAATTAAAAATATATACAACTTCACAAAGGGGTGATTTGGTTACACAAAACCAAATTATCTTATCTCATATAATCATTATAAATTTCTCAAATTTCTACATAAAATATGATAAACAATTCAATTTTTTCAAATTCTAAAATAAAACTAATATTAACAAAATTATATTATAATAATATTTTATTCAACTTTCAACAAAACATTCCGTATCATCTGAACTATGTAACCAAACAACTTTGCTGAAATAGGCCGGATAAAATGCATCGGTTCAAGCGAGTCGATTAAACGGCCTTTTGTTTTTTTCAACCAGGCCTAAGATTCACCAGTATTTATCGTGTTGAGACACATAGCTTGATTATAGTACTCTTTTAATTCCATTTTGAAGCTTAACGAAACTGCAAGGAGCGATATGGCATAGATGAGCCATCCAGTAATCTTGAGAGACGATGGAACAGGAATGGTAACTCCAATAAAAAATGCCGTATATGTGAAAAATACGCCGCAGTTGAAAAAAACTTTAGTTGTTACCATGTACTTGGGATTAATGAACCAACCAACGAAGAAAGCAGCAAATGCAAGTAACATTGCCATATTCAGAAAATGGAATGTTGTGGGAAAATTTGAGTGAACTTGAACGTAGACAAGCGTTGCATCGATAGCAGCTGTCAAGCACGAAGGAAGGACAATTTTAGCCCAGTCCATACTGTGGCGCCGGCGCCGTTCAAGTTCAACCCCCAAGCCAACCGCTGGTGGCCCAACTCCTGCTTCCATATCGACGACTGGATCAGTAGTAGTAGAAGGTTGCGCTGGCCATGGAAATAGCTGTAGATTAAATTTAGAGAAAACTCGGACGAAATATGCCATGCTGCCATCAAAGAATGGCCGGCAAAGGATTTAATTAATAGGCGCGCCTTGGATTTTGCTGGATGTTTGCTATGCAATCGTGATATTGGTCAACAACATGTCAAAATCGCGGATATTTCCTGCCAATTTCCTTTAAACAATGGAACCGCCGACTTTATTAGAGCATGAGCAGTCACTTTCCTAAGCGTTAATCTAGATTAAAAATCTCATATCATATCATCTTAATTTATTATTATAAAATTTTTAAATCTTTGTATAAAATATAATAAATTAATTAATTTTTTTTAAATTTTAATATAAAATTAATATTAAAAAAATTATATTGTAACAATATTTTATTCATTACTATTCAAAATATCTATTTTTATCTTATCTCATCTGTATAACCAAACGGAAGTTTAAAATTATCCCCTACATCCTAATCCTTATTTTAAGAAAAAAAGTTTAGAGAATAAATAGTAGTTTTCTAAATATAGAGAATCACTATTCATTCTCCAAACTATTTTTTATTAATATTTTATTCTAATACATAAAATAAATTATTCTTCTAATCATCTACACTTTCTCTCATACTTATATTTGTTATAGTTTTCAATAATAATTTTAAAAATAATTTAATTAATTATGAAAATATAAAAAAATTAATTTTAAAAATATTATCATATACACAAAAATAATTTAAATTTTTGTTTACAATATTCACTTGAGTAATAGATCAAAACATAAGAAAAAATATTAAGTAGTTAAGTTTGTAAATGGAAGTGAGAGAAAAAAGTAATAAAGAAAGAATAAAGAAATATTATTTCAATATAATAGAGAAATTATAGGAAATAAGATGTATGAGGTTTTTGAAATATGAATAAAATTTAGGAAAAAATTTAGGGAATGTACTTTTTAGCTAAATTATAAGAAATTTTATGAGGAATGAGATGTGAATGCTCTTAGGACACCCCAAAATTGTTTCAAATTTCAAAATAGTCCCTCAATTTTATTCATAATTCCATTTATATAGAAATTGACCCCAAAAAAATTTATAATTTTCTTATCCCCATATAATTTCTAAAATTTTGTAAAATTTTAATATACATAAAAATGTCGATCTCCAATTTTTTCCTATAACCTCTAGATTTTGTATAATTTTTTAAGATCATCTATTTTTAAGGATGTAGTCCCACTAAAATTATATTAAAACTAAGATTAGGAGAAATAATGAACTATTAACATTTACCCCAGAGTTTTTTACTATACAATATTAGGGATGAGCAAATTTTTGAGAAATTTGACTTCGACCGAACTCCGTTCCGATCCCGACTCCGATGGAGTCGGAGCAGTTGGAATTCGGAGTCGGAGTCAGAGTTCGGAGTTCACTTGGGCTCCAAACTCTGACTCCAAACTCAAACTTTTTTTTTTTTAAATGCAGATTCAAAATGACGTCATTTTGAATCTGCATTATTTTTTTCCCTTAACTTAAATGACGGCGTTCCTTGAAATAGGAACGATGCTGTTTTGCTATATGAGGAAACCCCCCCTTCCCCCTTTCTTCTTCATTTCTTCTTTCTTGGGTCAGCTGCCCCTTTCTTCTTCATTTTTTCTTCCCTTGCTTAGCCGCTCACTCGCTCAGTGGCCTTGTTCCATTTCTTCTTCGGCCGCTATTGTAACTGTGCCGCACCACCATTTGTCTTATCGTCGTCTTCACAGTGCCACACTGTCGCTGCCGCTGCCCACGCCTCAGTACAAAATCATTGTTAGGGTTAGTATTTTCTTGATCTTATTTATTCTCATCGTTGGTCATTTAGGTACTTCAATTAGATGAGGATTTTGGTATATAATTGGTATATAGTTGGTAGATTTTAGTTAATGTTTTAACTGGAAACCCGAGTGAGATAACTCCTCCATTAAGTCTTGCTGAGTTAAGGAATAGAAGGTCTTGAGCATTGTTCCATCCAGTTTCCAACGAGGCAGATCCATGTTTACTAATCAAGGCTTCTTGAAACCAACTTGCATTTGCCATAGTCTAGGGAAGGGATTCAATGGCTTTTCCATACAATTTTCCTGTCTTAATGTCCACATCCTGCATATGCCAAATGTAGTTTTCTCTTCCATTTGGAGCAGAGAAGAATGAGAAGTTGGAGTACATGGCAAGAGTTTGATTATCGGATTACCGTCAGTATAGTATGAGAAAAATAGTCCGTCTAATCCAAAATAAGAAATTTGAAATAAGTACGGAATTGTAGACAACTCTTGAAACAATATAGGAGCCGGCCACATGCATGTAAACTAAACATAAAATCCTTAGCTGTTTCTTACAATGATTAATCCAATAATTTAATCAGAATGTTCACAAGAGAAGCATGTGTGTGTGTGTGTGTATGTAGATACAAACCTTGGTCTCAATCTCATAGAATGATAGTGCAGTTCCATTGAGGGAGGAACCTAAAATTCTTGCTAAATTAGTTGTAGATGAATTCATTGGACTATTTGGGCGGATTTTTTCAGAGGTAAATATGTTAAGGGGCATCATTTGTCCATTTTGGACTCTATTAAGGGGACCCGGTTTTGGAGGTCCATTGTTCGTAATATCCCGACAGTGTTAAATAACTCTAAATGGATTGTGAAAGAGGGTAACATTTCTTTTTGGTATGATAATTGGGATGAAGGTGGTCCTCTCAATAGCCAATTTCCTGTGATTGATCATCTGTCGATCAAGATTAAAGAGTGTCGTATTGAGAACGGGTGGGATATTCCTCTTTGGAATAATTTAGTGGGCCATCAGAAAGCTTCTGAGTTGTATGATTTTTTGGCCAGACGTAAGGAGGGTCAAGATGTGCTTGTTTGGTTGAAGGATGAGGATGACCACTTTACTACTAAGAGTGCCTGGGATTGTATTAGGATTAGGGCGCCTCATTTACCTTGGGCTCAGTGGATCTGGCACCCTAACCTCCCTAAGAAGATTTCCATTATGATGTGGAAGGCAGTTAATAATTGTTTAAGTGTTGATGATAAGATTAAGATGGTGGGTATTTCGATGGTTTCGAAATGTAATTGCTGCCAAGAGGGTCATACTGAGGACTTGAATCATGTTCTTTGCACGGGGGAGTTCGCTAGACACATTTGGCGTTTAGTGGCTAGTCATTTAGGGCTTCATATGGCTTCTTTTTACACTTGGACGGAACAAATAAATTTTTGGTTTTGTCGTGTGAGTAAGTCCTCTCAAGTGCGAATTATCTTTGGTATTCTTCCTTCTATTATATCTTGGAAACTCTGGGAGAGGCGTTGTAAAGCCCGGTATGAAGATAAGGCCAATACGGTTGAGTCAGTTTGGCACGCTATTAAATTATGGCTCCGTCGTGTTGTGGATCAGGTTATGAAAGTTTCTTCTATTTCTACTCGAGATATTGATATTTTGAATAGATTGGATATCCCGGTTTTGAATCCTAAGCCTAAGAGAGTTCGCGTGTTTAGATGGACTCGGCCTCACCAAGGCTGGGTAAAACTTAACATTGATGGCAGTAGTGTTGGAAATCCTGGCCAATCTGGTGCTGGGGGTGTAATTAGGGATGAATATGGCAGAGTGATAGTGGCTTACTTTGTCTCTTTGGGTCATGGTACTAATAATTTTGCTGAATTTCAGAGTTTATTGGAATGAGTTCGCAGGTGTCATACTCTTGGGTTTTCTCGTGTTCAAATTGAGACTGACTCTCAACTTTTGGTTAATTGGATCACCAAGGATGATTGCCCTAACTGGTATCTAGAAGATTTTTGGGAAGAATTACATGTTTTTCTTACTTGTATGGATTATACTGTGAATCATATTTTTCGTGAAGGTAATGCAGTTGCTGATTTTTTAGCAAAGAGTGGTGCTAAGGGTTTGAACTCTGATTGGTCTGGTGATAAGACGTTGCCTAGTCTTTTAAGAGGTCTTATTCGCATGGATAAATTGGGCCTTCCTTATTTAAGGGTTTCATAAGGCTTGTGCTTGATAAGTTTTTTTCTATTTGTTTTGTTTATATGCTCCATATTTGTTTGCTTGTTTTTTCTTGCAGGTTGTCTTGTCCTCGGTTGGTTTTGAGTTAGGTTCTTGTATTTTCTTTTGGCTTTGTTTTTGAATGATTTGGTTATTAAGGATTTTTTATGCATGGGTTTTGGTTTTTTATTAAGGATTTGTATCCCTCATGCATCTGTTTGTAACCACGGTTTTCCTCCACCACAAGTGAGGTTTTTTTAATAAAATTGGGGTATCGTCATCTTCTTAAAAAAAATGAATTCATTGGACGTAGAAACTTTGCTTTGTTCTCAATTTCAGACATAAGCATGGAATGAAACTCGTTTGAGTTCCAGTATATCACTTGATGCTCAACACGATTGACCATAGCATACCAACATGGGATCAGTATTTCAATTAAGAGAGATATCATCCTCACAACATCTTCTAATATGACATCAAAAATTAGAAAAATAATAGAGAATTTTATAATCATTTGATTCTACGTTGGGAGATGATAAATAAGAAACTGATGATTTAGATAAAAATAACTATGATTTAAAACTTTTAGTCAAAACAAGAACATTGAGTATTATGAATTTGCATTGGGGCACCCATTAGCAAGGAGGAGAAAAGAAAGGGATTAGTAAATTAGTACACGTTACCAAACATATTCTTTCTCCTATCCACTCCCAAGTTCCAACCCCCTCCCTCTACATCCAAACTTAAGGGCATTTATAAGTAGGCATTATTATTTTTTTATATATATAATCAGTGGAAACATGTTGGGGCCACATGTTGCATTGTAAGCGGCCGTCGTGATCTCCACCACATCTTTATTCTTCTTCTTATTCCGTGTCAGGAGGAGTAACTGTTGAATAATAAATTACATTGAATTTTTTTTTAATTGCATTTCTTGATATTATCGAAGTCGTGAGGATACAGATATAGATGTCAACGTGAACTGGTAATTTAAATAATAAGAAAATAATTAAAAAAATATTATCACAAAACCTCACGTGTTTCATTGATGACAAGGCTAGCAGTACAAAGACAGGATAGAAAACCAAGCCAAGTCCAATCCTTTAATTTGTATTTTTTAAACGTTGAGAGCCGAAATAAAAACAGAACCAATCAATCAAAATTAGTCAAAACCCCCCAACCTCCACCAAAGAGATGTATATATATGTAGTAGGTAGTAGTTTGTTTAATTATGAGATTCATTAGATTAGTTGATGTATGTATTGACTTTGAGGTTAGCTTTGACCTTTTATGAAAGAGGAAGCTTAATTAGACTAAACGATGCAAACAGTTTCCTAAGGCCATAAAACTGCTTCTACTTTCACTAGTTACCAAGAAAATGCTATTTTAGTATCTAGGGAATAGCACTATATGTATTGCACATCAAAAGCTGAATTTGGTATTATTTCAGAGGGAAGCACTAAAATAGTCCATGACTTGCCGCGTGAACAACTTTCTGCAGAAAAATTTTATTCCAATTGTCGACTATGGTGTAAAATGCATCTGAATTTGGTTCATGCAAAATATAATCATATTATTATTGCAACCATATTGTTGACTGTGGTGTCAAATGCATAGGCAACTTTGAAATTACATTCTAAGAGCTCAGGAGTCAGAATTTTTTTATTATTAACAAAGTAACCACTTGCTGTTACAGAATTTTTTTGTTATTAACAAATTAACAGAATTTTTTATTGTAAAATGTATAGGCAACCACTTGTTGTTACACTTCATGCTAGTTTCTAGATTCTCTAAACAATTTATTTTTTAACAACAGGACAAGACCCCAAGATTTAGATTCTATTAACAATTGATTTCTTCCTTTTCAAAGGCCTCCTGTGTCCTATCCTACTTCAAAATAGAGCATAATTTGCAACTACATTATGCAACAACACAGATGACAAAGACTGAAATTTGTCACTTTGCATATTATGCATACCTAAAAAACCTAGCTATGAAAACAAAGGCCAATGAATATAATAGTTAGTTTAATGCTTGATCAATAAAATAAAAAATCATTATGGCTAGAATAGGAATTAACTTAAGAATGTCTCACGAGAATAAAAAAGAAAGAATGTTGTCTTAGTTTCAATTATACTCATTTAATTTTTCTAATTAGGTTACTCCCATACATGTTACTTGACATGTGCTACGTTTCTAGTGGCAAGAACCAAATTTCTATTTATGTTGTTTGTGTGTGATTTGTTAGATAGTTCTTTTTTAATTTTCTATTTATAGTAACTGTTTTTTTTTTTTTTTGATAGATATGGATGCTTCACCTAGTGGAAGGTCGGAAGGGAATCCAAAAGCCAGAAATCTGTCACCAGGGAATCCAAATGCCACAATTCTATCACCGAGTTCTAGACCCACTTCTAGAGTAGCTACCTTTTGTGCAAGTAGTCGATTCCCACTCCCAGTAGACATAGAAGATGATGATGAGTTTAATGATGATGAGGATATGGGTATTGGGGATCTACCACTTCCATCTGCAACACCACCTCAATCACGAACTACTAAAAAAAGGTCTTGGACATGGGAGCATTTCACCAAGATTTCTGGTAATTGTGAGAACCCACAGGCGAGATGCCACCACTGTGAGTAATTCTGTGGATGTCATTCAAAGAAGCAAGGCACCTCTGTCTTAATAGCTCATCTTAATGGTTGACAGCAGTATAAAATAGCAAAGGGAGAGGCGGCCATTGATCAAACCAAGCTCAGTTACGAAACTTCTACGGCCTCTGATGGTATACAGATTAAGAAAATAGTCATCTCTCAATACAGTGAGAAATTAGTGAGGGATATGCTTGCAGAGATGATAATTGAAGATGAGATGCCTTTTATCACAGTTGAGAAAAGAGGCTTCTGAAAGTTTGTCAAGACTATTGAGCCACGATTTCCATTGCCATCACGGTATACGGTGATGCGAGATTGTATGAAAAGGCATGCAAAATAGAAGGCGAAGATGAAGAAGATGTTCGCTACCACTAGCCAGAGAGTGTCATTTACGACTGACACATGGACTTCCATACAGAATGTTTCCTATATGTGTATCACAACACACTACATCAATAGTGAGTGGAATTTGAGAAAACGGATTATTGGGTTCAAAGAAATTATTGATCATTGTGCTTAGATGTTCCGACTCGATGGAACTCGACATACATTATGTTGGATGTGGCACAAAAGTACCAAAGAGCATTCGAGCGGATGGAGGTCGAGGATGGGGGCCTTAAGTATGCTTTGCTAGAGCCTGCAGGAAAGGGGCTTGGTGCGTCAGACACACATGATTGGACTAGTGTGGGGCACTTTGTGAGATTTTTACAAGTTTTTTATGATATGACTATGCGGATATTTGGATCCGCATATACAACTGCAAACTTGTTCTTCAGCGAGCTCATAGAGCTTCACTACCACTTGCAAGAAGGTTGTACTAATCGATGCGGACTATTATCTGGTATGCCTATGAGAATGCAGACCAAATATGATAAATATTGGAGAGATGTTGAGAAAATAAATAGATTACTTTTTGTGGCTATGATCCTTGACCCCCGATATAAGTTGGCCTTGATAGAATTTTGGGCAAATTCCACAATGGGGGCAGTGAAGGTTGAATGGTTTATTACAATGCTTAAAAGGGATTTTGATGACTTATATTTCCACTACAACAATAGTGGTCAGCCTTCATCCGCAGCGGGCACCTCACACTCAATTCCAACACCTCTTTTCGATGACCGAAGCTTAGATGACTCATTACATCCACCACGTCGAGGTTACAATATTGTGAATCAGTATCATCAACTCATTGCAACGAGGAATATTATGCAGTGTACTTCTGAGATTGAACGGTATTTTATGCAAGGGGTCGATGCACTTAGCGATATATTTCAGTTATTAACTTGGTGGAAGGTTAATTCCACCAAGTATCAGATCCTTTCTCGTATTGCCCAAGATGTGCTAGCCATTCCTATCACTACAGTTGCCTCTAAGTCGGCATTTAGCACTAGAGGTCAAATATTGGATTCTTACTGGAGTTCATTGTCACCATCAACTGTGGAGGCCCTCGTTTGCACACAGAACTGGTTAAGTGATACGCTCATTGGACTAAATACCATTGGCATTGATGCTAAGAGCTATAAGCTTGAATCGGGTAACTTTATTTGAGTATTTCAATTGATTTATTTAATTCTTTTTATAATTTCATAAACCAATTGACCTTATACTTTTTATGATTTCATAGATATAATTGTGAACCCTAGCATACTTGCCAATGACTGATAGTCTTAGTATGAGATGGGGACAACCATTGGGCATTGGGATGTAGTTGATAGATCATGGATTTGGAGTGTGGCTAAGTTGATAAACTCCCTTTAAATTTTATTGGTGAGAAATAATAATCAAATTTTATTTTTAGCGTTCATCAATTTTCTGAATCATTTTTTTTTCTTTTTATTGATTGTGACTTGTTATTTTAATTTCAGGTATCACCAACGACAAACCACAATGTATCGGAAGATGTTTTTTTTTTTTTTTTGTAGGTTGTTCATTATGTTTTTCCTTATTGCCTGTTCAAAATGGATTGTTTAAACTATTATCAATGTTTTGAGCAATTGGACCAATGTTTTGTATTATATTCATTTTTTTATTAGTTTAGGGCTCGAAATTGGACCAATGGGGTCCTAAATATGTCGGAATCGGATCGGACGGAGGTCGGAGTCTGACTCCGATCGGAATTCCTCGGAACTCTGTCGTCGAGGTCAGAGTTCGAAATTTGCTATTCCAACTCCATCGGAGTTGGAGCACAGGCTTATACAATATTAAGTTTCTTAATATAGAATCCAAAGTGAAAATATAATAAAAACCATTTAAGATTGATGATTTATATGAAAAATGGTGGAGATGATCTATCCTCTAATCTTCATTGACTAAGGAAAAGTTTATTTAAGCTTTCAATTGCAGCATATGCTTAATGTGACATCAAAATAAATAGATTTTACATGAAATTTGATAAACTAACTTAGATATTAGAATCAGAGATGACATTCTAAAAGATCACTTGATAGTTTCTATGAAGAAAAATAATTTCTAAATATTTCATATTTATAAAAGTAATAATAAATGAATATTATTTCATGAAATACTGTCATAAAAAATCTGAAACAGACATTAAGTTGTATTTTTAAAATTTTATTTCTACATTATTTGAAAAATTATCGAGATTTAATTTTATATACAGTTATGCCTTATGATTTTGTAATATTTTTTTATTTTTATTTTACATAAACATCTTGTGTGGTATAAAAGTTGGCCCTCCTAAGAACAATTGTTGGTTCTGCCATTGTCGATGAAGTAATGTGGGGTGATCGGGCTTTAGGGCCAAACGTCCCTACCCAGAACCAAGTTGAGAGTAGAGGCCTCCGGGCCTGGGCTTTGGTCCAAATGAAAGCCCATCGTCAATCCAACATTCCCCTCCCCCCAAAAGCCATGTCTATGTTGGGTTCCAGACTGGGTTGGGCCTACCTAAGAAAGGGGGGATGGGCTTCTCCGTGCCTGAATGGCCAGAGACACGTCACATTTATGACTAGCCCAGTCACGGAAAGCTAGGGGCACACCGCATTTATGACCAACCAAGGCCCAGGAGTTCAGGAACACGTCGCATTTATTATGTGATAGGATGTACACACACGTGATCACTGCATGGTAGGCCATTACCGAGATAGAGACAAGACAGGTTTGATTCAAGCATACCTTAGAATCTCGCATTTCTCCTCATTGACAAGGTTCAAACCAGGTATAAAAGCCCTAACCCCTTTACGAAAGGGGGTTGGATTCTTTTTACATACACGTAAAAATCCTACTAACAAAACCAACTTTTGCTCATCTTGCAGGTACACAGAGCGGGTTCGTGTAACCGCCCAGGCCACGGAACACATTTTCAACAATGGTCCGTTTGTAGGATTCCCTTTCTTTTCCCTAACAACGTGTGCTTCGCATGCTGGCAGCGACGCGGTCCCAAACTGGGAGAGAGGAAGAGTGTGCGAACAACATGATAGAGGCGAGGTTGGCAGAGATGGAAGAAATGATAAGGAAGCTCACCGAGGAAATGGGGGAACTGCGCAAGGAGAACACCGTGCTACGACGAACCAACGAAGAGCTGGGAAGGGAAGACGAGCCTAGTGGCAACGAGCACGTCGAGTCATGTAGTGACCAAGTGATCGCGGCAGTAGGTGAAGAAAGAAGACAGATACATTTGGAACTGCGAGAGCTGGGAGATAAGTATGTGGAGATAGCCAGGTGGGTCGGGATGCCCTCAACGGTTGATCAACTGCTAGGCAACACGAACCTGCCCTATAGTGCTAAGGTCATGGCGCTTACCCTACTGCCAAAATTCAAAGTTCCTCAGATAAAGTTGTATGACGGTACCAAGGACTCGCTAGAACACCTAGATATGTTTAAGGCCCACATGACACTGCACGGTTTCCCAGGGGAGGTAGCTTGTCGAGCCTTCCCGTTGACTCTAAAGGGCGGGGCTCAGACCTGGTTTAGATTCCTACTACCCGATGATAGGGAGCTTCAACGAGTTGGCTCGCTTGTTCGTGACTCAGTTCTTAGCAAGCTGGAAAAGAAGAAGCCTGTCGGCGTACCTCCTGACTGTCAAGCAACGTGACAGTTAAAGCCTGAAGTCCTACCTTGCTCGCTTCAATAGGGAATGAATGACTACCGACGATCAAGATGAAAAGATCACTTTGGCAACCCTTTTAGGCGGGATCTGGCCTAGGAGCCCTTCATGGCAGAGATAGTTGGGCAAACCCCTACCACCTTGAGGGAATTCATGGATCGGGTAGATGGGTTCATTAATGCGGAGGATAAGTTGGAAGCACTGATAGCATCATGACAATTTGAAGTAGAGCAAGCCGATCTCAGGGCGATCAGGCAAAAGGATGGTCATGGGTGAGATAAGGGATAGAAGGGGGCCACAGATTCGAAGAAAAAGGGAGAAACCTAGGGACTCATGGCGCCCCCAAAGCACACACTAACTTGACAGGAGAAGGAGATAAGCCCACGAAGGGACTCAAGGCGAGAACCCAGAGAGCACCAGTATTACAGTCACCATATGACCGATAGGCATAGCGCCAAAGACTGTTACACCTTTAAGAGAAGGAGGAGGATGGAAATGTAGGACCAAGGGCGTCATTCAGAAGATCGGCGAGAGCCGTTTAGGGATGGAAGGCGGAGGGCACCGCTGGGTAACCAAGCGACTGACCTGGAAGTTCGAAGGAGCCCCAAGAGAACAAAAAGGCCGATGAGAGAGATTCGCACAATCGCTGGTAGATAAGCAGGTGAGGGGTCCACCTCTTTAGCCCGAAGGGCATAAGCCGGTTGGGCGCGATACGAAGAAGTTTTCACGACTGGTCAGGTCAAGCCCCGGGTCTGCAAGCCAACCAGGGGGATCACCATAAGATTTAGCGAGAAGGATGAGGAGGGGATCCTCATCATGCATGACGATGTTCTGGTTGTGACGATGCAGGTCATGAACTTCACCCTCGGGTGGATCCTGGTGGATAATGGGAGCTTGGCGGATATTCTGTTCTGGGAAGCTTTCATCAGGATGGGAATCATCCCAGATAGGTTACGTCCAGCTCCGATCCCTCTAAAAGGCTTCACTAGCAATGTGGTCCAACCAATGGGGGTTATTACCTTGTCGGTTCTAGCTGGGAAGGCCCCCAGGACGGCAGCGGCCATGGCGGACTTCCTGGTGGTCAAAGCTCCGACGTCGTACAATGCAATAGTCGGACGCCCCACACTAAACAACCTCAGAGTCATGACCTCCACTTATCACCTCAAGATGAAATTCCCCACAAACTTAGGGGTGGGGGAGATCCTGGGCAAATAGGTCCTAGCACGAGAATGTTACGCCCGCGAACTCAGGCATGAGGTGAAGACGATCACAAGTGCTAACGAGGGGGGCATGGGAGTCGAAGCCCCTCTCCCTCCTGACCTAACCGAATGGAATGAATAGATTTGAGATGAGGGGGCCTTGTGCCAAGCCAAGCTGAATGAGCCCTTGGAACTCATCTCAGTCGACACCCAGAGACTAAAGCATACTGTCTAGATAGGGACCCAACTGACCCCCGGGCTAAGGCAGCAACTGAAGCACCTCCTCGTCGAGCATTAGGACGTCTTCACTTGGAGTCACGAAGATATGCCAAGAATAGACAATTGAAAAGTTTTCGTTGCAATTTCATCTCCAAAGGTCTGTCCCAAAAGATATTTTAAGACAAAAAAAAAAAAAAGATTTAGTCCAAAAAAGTATATTTTGCAATGGAATTTTTTTGACTGGTTCGAATGAATTCGAACCGGTAATAAATTTTGGGCTGAAAGTATTTTGTCCGTAAATATTGTTCAAAGTCCAACTCGCATTCGAGTTTAGAAACAAGTTCAAACGGTTACGACATGAGGCTAGTATTTGAACACTTTTTGTCTCATTCGAATCGATTGACAAACATTCGAAGGAATGATAGGTAGTTTGAATATTGAATGCATGCCCGTTTGAATAAGAGTGATATTCATTAGAATGTTGAGATCGTATATGGTTTGAACGTATGTTGTAACTGTTCGAACATTTTCAAATAATATGTTCCTTATTCAAATGTACATTCCAATAAGGATGATATGTGTTCGAATGTTAAGACCATATATGATTCGAATGTATTCCTTAAGTGTTCGAGCATCATAAGGTAATGCTATTTGTGTTCAAATACGAGTGATCGATATCCATTCGAATAAAAATTATACTCTTTCAAATATTCTCTCAAATATTGATACCATAGATGGTTTGAATGTTTTATATAACTGTTCAAACATAGATGGTTTGAATGTTTTATATAACTGTTCAAACATGATACACAACAAAAAATTTTGGCTTTTGGGATGAATAGTTTTTGGGACGAAATGAAAATTGTCCTAAAATATGCACTTTTTAGGAACAAAAATCAGATTTTGTACCAAGAAGTTGACGGATGTCGTTATCTGTTCGAATATATCATTTTCTGTTTGAACAGAATATATTGGGACATACATATTTGTCCCTATTTAGAATTTCATTCAAACGGTTACGTAACCGTTCGATCCAAAATAAAGTGAACCTTCAAACGATTATTTGAGACCGTCGAACGTTAAATTGGCGAGTTAAGTTACAAAATTATAGCAGGAATTTGAGTAACCATTCGAACTGTTAATTTGGATGTTTAAAGTTACCGTTCGAACGCCATTTAATGGTCCGAACGAAAATTTTGGTGGGTTAGTTGAATAACAGTATGGCAAGAACAGAAAACATGTTCAAAGGCTTCTATCTGTCTATTCAAAATTGAATGCTTTTCTGTCCATGGGAGTGGATTCTTTTTAAATCTTTTGAATAGTGGTTTACATAATGGTTTGAGAGATTGATAAAAATCTTCAACATAATTTAGACTTTCTAGAAATGTTTGTAATTTATGTTTATCTTTTATTTCATCAGACAATTTATAAGCAAATTCTATTGCTCTACTAATTGGAGTAAAAGTTCCCTGATAAATATTATGACCAAGAAATCTAATTTTATTTTTAAAAAATTTGACTTTAGATGATGAAATAATTAATCCATTTTGTTTAATAATTTGGAAAAAAAATATTTAAATGTTTCCAATGTTATTCAATAGATGACGAGAAAATTTATACATCATCTATATAGACAATTGAGAAGTGAGTAAAATGAGTAAATATTTCATTTAGAATATTTTGAAACTCACTAGGAGCATTTTTTAATCCAAATGGTATAACATTCCATTCAGAATATCCAAATGGGTCAATAAATGCTGTTTTATATCAATCTTTTTCAGCAATTTAGATTTGCCAAAATCTACTTTTCATGTCAGATTTTGAAAATATACTAACATCATAAAATCGGGATAATAAATCTTTTTTATTAGGAATAGGATATCTAATCCATTGTAATAATTTTTTTAATGGTTTATAATTAATGACTAATCAAGGTACTCCTCTTTTTAATTCTGCCTGTTTTAGGACATAAAAGGCAGCACAACTCCATAGTAATTTACTTTTTCTAATTAATCATTTTGATAGTAATTCGTTAATTTTTTTTTTACAAAATTCTAATAATTTATTATTCATTTGGATTAGTCTAGCTTTGGTAGGGATATTCTTTTCTGAAAAATCTTTTTCATAAAGTAATTCAATTATATGCTATTTTCTACTCCAAAAAGTATTGAGTAAATTAGAATATACTTCTTTTTCAATTATAATTTTAAAATTATTAATTTTTTGAATTAATAATGGATCTTATAATTGTTTTTTTAATTCTTTTGCATTTTAATTCTTTTTTTCAGAAATTTATCCATTTTCCTTTCCTTTTAATTTTAATTTTATCTAAAATATTAATTTCTTTAATCAATGAAACTTCTTTTAAAGCATTATAATTTCTTTTAAAACTGGAGAAAATATAAATTTAAATTAAACTTTTTTCCTAATATTTTTTTAGAAATTTCTTCCCCTATTACATAGAAATGGTAAAGTAAGGTGAAAAAAATGTTTCCTAATATTACTCTAATGTTGATATTTTTTACTAAAATAAATGTTATTTTAAAATAAATTTCATTATTACATATATGTGCATTAGATAATTCATAATTTATATTTAATTTTGCTCCATTAGCTTGAGAGAACGTCTCTTTTGTATTCTCAAAATACTTAGAAGGTATTATTCTTTCTTGTATACAGTTTAAATCTACTCCAATATCTAATAAAGCAATTGTTGTAAAAGAAAATTTTTTGTTAATGGAAATAGTTATTTTAGTGTACCATTTTTGGAAATTTATCTTATTAAAGATATTAATGAAATCATTTGACTTTTCTTTAATAACTATTGCTGAACTTCCTCCTTGTCCTCTTTTAGGAGGATTAACATATTTATCAATCTTTAATAAGATAATTTCTTGTATTAATTGTTCATTTGAAACTTCAAGCTTAGTATTAAATACTTTCAAATTTCTAATCTCTTGTTTTATTTCATTAATTTCTTGTTGTAAATCTTGCAATGTAATTTTTTGTTTTTCTGATTTAAATCTATCAATTATTTCTGAGAAATTATATGATGAAGGTGTTGGGGTAATTATTGAAGTGTTTTGATTAGTAAAAGTATCTTTTAATTTTCTAAATATTATTAATTTTTTCTTGTGGATTATTGATTTTATCAATCAATTCTAGTATAATATTTTCGTAAGTTGATAATATATTAATGGTTTTACACAAATACAATTATTCTTATCTAGATAGTTACAAATTTGTACTTCATCTTGCTCTGATTCACTGTCAAAAGAATGTTCTGATAAACTTGATTATTTTAATTGATAGATTTCTTCTTCTTTTGAAGAGCTTTCCTCTTATTCACTTGAATGTATTATAAAAATATTTAATAATTTTTCTTTTAGCATTTCAGGTACATCTAATTCATTAACTTACTTTTTGACCTTACAATTTGATGCATAATGTCCAGCTCTTTCACATTTATAACAGACAACTTGTTTTGTCTTTTTATTATACTTTTTTGTAGGTTTTACTGGTTTATTAAATCTTTGTTTTTCTTTTGTAGCCTTCTTATAAGGTTTTCTATATTTTCATTTTTTAGGATAATTTTTAAAATTCTTTTTTACTTTTTTGTGTCTTCTAGATTGAGCAATAATGGAGTGTAACCAAACTGTTCACAAAATATACCTAATTCTTTCTTAGCAAATTTCTTTTCTTTTTCCATTTGATTTTTTAATCTTATATCATTACACATAATTAAACAAGTTCTATTGATAGTAGTTATTCTATCACCATATGTAAGATTAATAAAATCAATAGTATCATCTGATTTACCAATGATTGATGTACCTTTTGAGCGAAATAATATGGAAGTCCGACTATGAACTTTTCATTTCATATAGTTGTTGATAATCATTTCTAATCATAAATTTAGTTAGAAATAGATCTTTATACCATAAAAAATCAGATAATTGAGAACATCTTAGATTAATTAATAAGTCACTGGTTCTTTCTTTAAATTGAATATGATCTCCAACAAAATGTTTAGTTAATATAAATATTAAAGTGTTAACAATATCTTTTTATGGTAGACCATCTTCTATTTTAATAACTTATATATTTTTATCATGTTTCACTTGGGTTAATATTGAATATCTTTGTTCTTGTGTAAGATAATGATTCCACCAGATTTTTAATTGACCAGTGAATCTTTAATAAGAATATGAGGTACTTGGTGATCTGTTTTCCTATGTGATTTTTAAACATTAACTACCATAACCATTTGTTGGAAATGATTTAATATTTCATATTCAGATAATCCGTCAATATTCCATTTATATAATACATTTGGTGCAAAAGTAAATCTTACTATATGTTCTCTTTCTTCAAATTGCATATCCGAAGGGGTAGGCCTCGGATACCAATTATGAGTAATAGAGATATTACGATTAGAATCCCTAGAAGAGAAATTATTCATTTGATCTCCTTTGATTTTATTTATTTGTAAGTTTTTAAATTAGTTTTCAATATTACTAATTTGAAAATCAGATAAGTCAGGTGAATCTATTTTATTTAATACATTAATATGAGATTGTTCTGAAGTAGATATAGTATTTGAAATATTCAATTTTTCTAATTTGTTAGAGATTTGTTCTAATAATTCATCTTTGACCTTAGAAAAACTAGGTGTTAGATGAGAAGGGATTTCATGGGGAATGAACAAATGAGTTTTTTTTTTTTTTTTTTAGTAGTTTGTCTAATAGGATTTATTTGGGTTTCAATTCTCTCTAATTGTTTACTCATAGTTTTAAATATATATTAGTATAATTATTTTGTTGAATAATAATATCAGGATTTTTACTTTCTTGTATTTAATTATATTTTTTTACTTGAGAAGCTAATACTTGAGTATTTCTTTTATTATACTTAATTGCTTCAAAATGGGGATATTCTTTATATATAATTTGATTATCTTCTTAAATCCATTAATTATTGTTCTATTTAAGGTTGATAATTGGTTTGCTTTATAGATTTCAAACCATGTAAATAAATGTATATTAATCTGTATACTTTCCAAGTACTCGTAATATTTTGTTTGAATATAATCTCTTTCTATTTGTGTGAAAGTTGAGAAAAATTCTAATCTTTTTTGTTTATTTTCTTCTCTCATATAATCTTGTTTAAGATATTCTTTATTAATTTTAAATTCTTCTTTACTCAGGGTATTTATCTGAGCATCATCTCTAACTACTTGTGAATATGTCGGAGATGAATGTTCTTTAATTTGTTGAGGATTATGAGAAGTGGATGCTGTGTCAGGATGATTAACAGTATATATTAATGTATCTATAATATTTCCAGAAATAACTCCCCGAGTTTGAATATCTAAACTTTGAGATCTTGTATCAAAATTTTGGGATCTAACTCTAGAAATTCAGGTGAGAGTAGATCTAGGTGTATGATAACTAGAGGGTATTAGAGATGAATAATGGGATATTGATCTTCTAAAAGGTTGAGAGGCTATTTGGACTGTTCCATCCTATTTTTGGTCTAAATAATCCAAATTATCTTTAGAATTATTTTCTATCTTTGCTAATAGAATAATATTTTCTAATTGTCATTCATTAGGAAAATTAATTTGATTCCAATGGATCTGTTTAGGGATCTATATGCTAGAATTTGATGTACTAGATTGTAATAATAATGTATAGCCTTTTGGACTGATAATAAGAGATTGTCTCTCTAATGTTGTTTACATCAGTTTATAATGGATCATATATACTACAATTAAAGGGTGTGATCATTTCATCATATGATAACAATTTTTTTAATATTTAATGTTAAAGCTTGTATGATATTACTATCGAATAATGAAAGTTAATAATTAGGATAACAATTGAAATAAACTAGACCTTGTAATAAACTAGATTCTACCATACCAAGTAATGTTAGAGGTATTTCAAATAAAAGTAGACTCCTCCATTTAAAACATTTTCAAAGTGTATAAGTTTCCTTTTGGCTCTATTTGGATTTGGAAAGCCTTTCATCTCATCTCATTATTACAACTTTTCAAATTTTTGCATAAAATATAATAAATAATTATACTTTTTCAAATTACAATTCAATTTTTTCAAAGTTTAAAATAATAATAATATTAAAAAATAATATTCTAATAATATTTTATTCAACTTTTATTTTTCATCTAAAACTATCTGATCTGATCTGAATCAAAACCATACCTTAATTGACTTAATTAGAACCAATGGTTCCTTTCAATAAAGTAACTCCCACNCATTAACTACCATAACCATTTGTTGGAAATGATTTAATATTTCATATTCAGATAATCTGTCAATATTCCATTTATATAATACATTTGGTGCAAAAGTAAATCTTACTATATGTTCTCTTTCTTCAAATTGCATATCCGAAGGGGTAGGCCTCGGATACCAATTAGAGTAATAGAGATATTACGATTAGAATCCCTAGAAGAGAAATTATTCATTTGATCTCCTTTGATTTTATTTATTTGTAAGTTTTTAAATTAGTTTTCAATATTACTAATTTGAAAATCAGATAAGTCAGGTGAATCTATTTTATTTAATACATTAATATGAGATTGTTCTGAAGTAGATATAGTATTTGAAATATTCAATTTTTCTAATTTGTTAGAGATTTGTTCTAATAATTCATCTTTGACCTTAGAAAAACTAGGTGTTAGATGAGAAGGGATTTCATGGGGAATGAACAAATGAGTTTTTTTTTTTTTTTTTTTAGTAGTTTGTCTAATAGGATTTATTTGGGTTTCAATTCTCTCTAATTGTTTACTCATAGTTTTAAATATATATTAGTATAATTATTTTGTTGAATAATAATATCAGGATTTTTACTTTCTTGTATTTAATTATATTTTTTTACTTGAGAAGCTAATACTTGAGTATTTCTTTTATTATACTTAATTGCTTCAAAATGGGGATATTCTTTATATATAATTTGATTATCTTCTTAAATCCATTAATTATTTGTTCTATTTAAGGTTGATAATTGGTTTGCTTTATAGATTTCAAACCATGTAAAGAAATGTATATTAATCTGTATACTTTCCAAGTACTCGTAATATTTTGTTTGAATATAATCTTTTCTATTTGTGTGAAAGTTGAGAAAAATTCTAATCTTTTTTGTTTATTTTCTTCTCTCATATAATCTTGTTTAAGATATTCTTTATTAATTTTAAATTCTTCTTTACTCAGGGTATATATCTGAGCATCATCTCTAACTACTTGTGAATATGTCGGAGATGAATGTTCTTTAATTTGTTGAGGATTATGAGGTGGATGCTGTATCAAGATGATTAAAGTATATATTAGATGTATCTATAATATTTTCCGAAATAACTCCCAGATTTGAATATCTAAATTTGAGATCTTGTATCAAAATTTTGGGATCTACTCTAGAGATTAGTGAGAGTAGATCTGAGTGTATGATAACTAGAGGGTATTAGAGATGAATAATGGGATATTGATCTTCTAAAAGGTTGAAAGCTATTTGGACTGTTCCATCCTATTTTTGGTCTAAATAATCCAAATTATCTTTAGAATTATTTTCTATCTTTGCTAATAGAATAATATTTTCTAATTGTCATTCATTAGGAAAATTAATTTGATTCCAATGGATCTGTTTAGGGATCTATATGCTAGAATTTGATGTACTAGATTGTAATAATAATGTATAGCCTTTTGGACTGATAATAAGAGATTGTCTCTCTAATGTTGTTTACATCAGTTTATAATGGATCATATATACTACAATTAAAGGGTTGATCATTTCATCATATGATAACAATTTTTTTAATATTTAATGTTAAAGCTTGTATGATATTAGTATCGAATAATGAAAGTGAATAATTAGGATAACAATTGAAATAAACTAGACCATGTAATAAACTAGATTCTACCATACCAAGTAATGTTAGAGGTATTTCAAATAAAAGTAGACTTCTCCATTTAAAACATTTTCAAAGTGTAAAAGTTACCTTTTGGCTCTATTTGGATTTGGAAAGCCTTTCATCTCATCTCATCTCATTTCATTATTATAACTTTTTAAATTTTCACATAAAATATAATAAATAATTATACTTTTTCCAATTACAATTCAATTTTTTCAAAGTTTAAAATAATAATAATATTAAAAAATAATATTCTAATAATATTTTATTTAACTTTTATTTTTCATCTAAAATTATCTGATCTCATCTTTGAATCAAAACCATACCTTAATTGACTTAATTAGAACCAATGGTTCCTTTCAATAAAGTAACTCCCACCTGTCGAGAGCTGGGTTTTCCCATTTCTTCTCAAATAAAGAGCATGGTGGTAAATTTTGGATATTCTCGCTTGCTTTGTTTTTTGTTTTTTAACCTACTTGTAACAAAATTCTATCATAAATATTACAGAAGGCTCCCATAATACAACGTGGAAGCCAAATTTCTCAAGATCAAATACGAAATCTACTAATTTTGGTATATCAGTAGATTTCTCCATCTCCATCATAGACGTGAACTATTTAAATCGAGTCTCTTAAATCTTAAGAGTCTTGTGTAATTGTTTAAATTTATTCTATCTTCTACTTCTTGCCAATCTTAAAATATCTATTTTAGCATGACAAGCTCCATTCCATGACATATGGAAAAAGGGCCTTAGAACTTAAGCCAGTTTCCATTATTGATCATAGATGGCCAACATTGCAAAACGGAAGTGCAATGACAGGTCAACATGTTCACTGGGGAAATTATTTGTTACCTTCTTAGAGGAGGACTAGTAGTAGCCTCAATAAATTTTAGCTAAAATTTAGTTAGAAAATTCACTTTTACAAATTTTAGTTAGTCACTTTTTACAATACCAAATAATAGACTCAACAAATCTTTCACAATTTTATTAAAATATTGATTTTTAACTTTTTATTATTTTAATTCTAAAAATTCATTTTCACATAAAACCGAATCTTGGAGGGAAAAGTGGAATTCTAAAATTCTGGGGAGAAACCGAATCATTTTCATATAACAATAGATTGCGATACGAAAACTTGAAAATAATTTAAAAACGGTTGCATATTTCACCAACATAAGTATAAGAATTATCAACGACCATGCGGATATTAAAATCCAGTAAAAACAAATTTATACATTGTACAAGAAACTAAAATGGAAAAAATGTTTTCAGCAGCAATGAAGTTGTGTAGCCAGAAGACAAAAAACTGATCCTGAAAGAGCACCGTATGAAAGAACTCAGCGAGAACACCATTTTTTAGTCCAAAAATAATATTTGGTCAGCCCATTCAGCTCAACAAATTTGACCAATCATATGATCTGAAGTTAAAAACATTGTTAATTTGTTGAGCCCACTACTGCATTTTATTTGACACTTTAGTTATTCTTTAACTAAAATTTAACTTTAACTAACTCACTACCATTGCTCTTAATCCTGCAACTGCCTACTCTGCTTGATGGTACATGCCTTGGCAACAATTTTAAATATTAAAAAAGAAATTTCAATCAATTAGCTTACTTTCTCTTTTAAACACAAGCCCTAACTCCACGTTCACATTGTAAGATTTTTCTTAATATTAGTATAGTACTTTCACGGAAAGTTATTGTAACAAAGAGATAGAGATTGAATAAATGTAACTAAGAAGATGAATGAGGAATTGATTGAAAATAGTATTAATTATGCAAAATCAAATGAACTACAGATGCCTTCTTTGAGGGAGGCTCCTCCGATTGCAGGAAATTAGAGAATTCTGGAATGTATTTTCATAACCGCTTCTGTCAGAAAGACAGATGCTAAATATTACTGAAAATGAAAAGACTAAAGTGCCCTTTAAAAGTCTATGGGCTTATGTTATTACATCAGATAATTGCAATCAGGAAAAAGAACTCGTAGATGGCCCAGTTGCGTTTAATCCCACGATCCACTTCCTCTCATACGGCCCATTATGGCCCAATCCCAATAAGCCTTCGGTTAAGCTTCCGTATGCCCCCTTTCTTCTAACACTTCTGCACTTTAACACTTCTGCACATCCTCTACTCACCCGTACGCTCCATGTCCTAAGTCTTCTTCTTCTTGCTTACTCACTTCCCAGTTGTGTAACAGTTATTGCCTACTAGAACTGTTTGTATCCTCGGTGGATGATCCTTTCTATGTTTCAAATCACAATCGACGGTGGTGGACAGTCGCAAACTCCAATAGACAATGTTCAATGATGCCATAAAATAATATAATTTTATATAATTTATTAGATTTATTTTATAATAAAAATAATTTTATTATTTAATAAACATTATAAAAAAAATAGCATGTGTGCCCAGTTATTTGTAATGAAAGTCTATTTATAATGAGAATATATTCATTTTAATAAAAAATAATTATTTAATTAAAAAATAACTGACAACAAATAAATAATTTTAATAAAAGAAAATCATATTAAACCAAATCAATTTATAAAATTTCTCTTAACTAAAAGGTAATGGTAGCTCAGAAATTCAGAATTAAGAAGCATCAAGATGACCGATGCCCTACACGTGTAAGACGAACCCGAAGGAGTATCATAACGCGTTGAGTGTAAGATGGCCGAAGCAGCATCAAAACGCGTGGTGTGTTTTGAAGGGGAAAAAAATATTTATAAGTCAATTTATTAACATATCAAAATACAACATATTAAAAAGACAATTTGTTAAAAAATTGTATCAAAATTCAATTTTGTAGGCACATAAATGAACGTCTAGAAGGATAGCATTATCAAATCAATTGCTACATTACGTAGAATTATACGAGTGCTTTCATTCGCACAGGCTCGATATCTGGAGTGGAGTGTAAATAAGTCCGGTCTGATTTGGATGAGTGGTTTTCGATCTATCATTTTCTTCAAACTGGACTAGACCAAACCTCCATAGAGACTAGATTAGACCAGTAGCTATTGGTCTGGTCTGACCCAATTATCTTTTATTATTATTTTTCAAATAAATTAATAATTTTTTAAAATTATTAAATTAAAATTAAGTAAATTATTAATGTGAATTATGTAACTAACTCATTAAAAGAATATTTTGCTATAATTATATTTATAATGTTGATAGTTACTAGTAATTAGTTAATGGTGAATTGGTGATAGGTTAATTGATAATATACGTTAGTTAATTAATAGAATATTAATTTGTAATTACATATTTAAAATTTTATATTGTTAATGGTGATATGTTAGATGAAAATTACATAATTTCACGTAAAATAAACAAATCCTAATATTAATTTCATGTAAAATTATTAAAACATAATTATATATAAAAAGGAAAATGCTTGGGTGCCCCTTCCCCATACCCCCTCAAAGTGACTGCTGGTCACAAAATTTTTTTTTTAATTATTTTTTATTTAGTGATTAAGGAAGTGATTTTAAGTGTATTGATATTTTTTTTATTATTTTTTTAAAATGTTTAAATATATTAAAAAAATCTGAAATGAAAAATGAAAAAAAAAAAAAGTGTCGTGCGGTCAAATGGAGCGGTGCACTCTGAGCGGCAGAGTAGCACCGTCCATATAAAAATTAGATCTCAAGAATTTGCTATATAAATGTAGAAATAAAATTCTTAAAACAAAATTTATGATATATTTTTAGATTTCTGACGATACTGTTTCATCTATTATCATTTTGTAATGAAATGTTTAGAATTTATTTATTCATTGAAACCATCAAGTGAAAATTTAGAAGCTCGTCTTTTATTCTAATTTATTAAATTTAATGTAAAATCTAGATATTTTAGCATTATATTAAGCATATAATAATATTACAATTGAGATCTTAAATAAAAAAAGATTTCCTGCTCAATGAATTCTAGAGCATGAAACTTCAAAACTATTTTTTTTTATATAAATCATCAGCACCAAATGATTTTTCTTTTATTTATTTCACTTTATATTACATATTAAAAAGTCTAATATTATATAATAAATCGTCAACCTCTATATTGTTTCTTATGACTCCGGCGTCGCATTCTACCAGGAAAGTAAGCTATTAATGTAGGCAATAATCGAAATAAAAAATAAAATCTTAAAGTATCATGTTTACGAAGCAATAACCATTTTAAAAGTAATATTTTATTATAAAGGATTGTAATATGAGCAATGATACGTACAGTCTTTTTTTAGAGATCGCAATGAAGGCATAGTTAATTTTATCTTTAAAATTTTTTTAAATTACTAAAATATCTCTCCTAAAATGATTTTTTCTTCCTTTAATAAAGGGATTGCATATAAGGGCCTGCACATATAATGTCTAAGTGGAGACTGGAAATAGAATTTCTCTAAGAATAAATATAAATAATAGTGAAATAGTTTGAATTAAGATGTTTTATTTGGTTTTGAGGAATGAGAGAGAAAAATTTGAATTTGAGAATATTTAAAAATATCTAAAAGTAGTTGTGTTCCCAAACAACCCCTAAGAATCTAAAGTACGCATTGTTAAACTAGATTTGATAAAAACCTCTCTAAAGTGAAAATTTTCTAATAAAAATTAGGTTGATTATTAGTTGAAAATGTAGTATAAAATCTTAAACAATAATTTTACTTGATAAACAATTGAAATTATTTAAAAATTAAAATATAATATAAAAATTAAAATAATTTTATTTAATTTTATAATTTGAAATAAAAAAATTCCCAATAAAATTTTTTACCTTAGGCGCATTCCTATTGAGCCGCCCTGATCCAAAGATACTTTTTTCATCTTTAGATTGTTTCGTCAACCTTTATATTGGAATAAAAAATAAAATCTTAAAATATTATATTTTATTATCAACTGTTATAAATTTTAAGTTTCATTCATCTTTTTACGTATAAAGACATAAACCGAGACTCCACCAAATCACTAATTCAACTTTTATTTTATTTCGTCAAAATAAATGGCACAATAAACCATTGCGGATTTCTCCATCGTAAAACCTCGTCTCTCTGTAGATCTCTCTCCCTCGTGGCTGGTGTGGATGAGCAGCCGTTAATGGCTGATGCTCGTTCATGTGGTGCAACCCGAGGCGACGAGAGGCTTTTGATGCTTGTAACCGAAAGACACGATGGAGAAAGAACAGGGGCTTGTGGGCGTGCCACCGTGGCTCATCACGTGGGCGGCAACGGTGGTTCACGGTGATTGGAAAACGCCGGCTTGCTCTGAATTGACCGTGGTGAAGACTTTAACGATGGCGCAAGCGAGCGTGTTGCCATGACCATGACTGTGTCAGTCCCAGAACCATGAGTGTGTCTAAAATGGTTCCGTTGCCGGAACTGAGGGGATTGAATCAGGAAGGGAAGCTTTGTTATGTGTTCTGTCGTATTCGTGCTAGGCGTGGCGGTTTATCTTTAGTCTCTATTGTCGCCGATTCTAATCATAGTGGAGAAATTTCAAAAGGTAGTGAAGAGGAAGAGATGGCACTACATGTAGAGCATGGTGAAATTGATCCAGCTAGCTGCTTTGCCTCAACCGATGCAACACGCTGTTATTGCTCTTGCCTCTGGCTACCCCAGGCTTGATCAGCTGCTGTTATTCCTCAATGGAGGTAGTGATCATGGCGTCAAAAGTACTCGTTCATATTCTTACCGCTGACCCTGATGTTTTGGATGGTAAGATTTATAAAGTTTTGTTTGGTGGAACAATAATCGAGCAGCCAACGACAGTGGGAGGATCTGGCACTAGTTACTTGTATGGATGTTTTGACCAGGCATGGACGGAAGGTATGGGGCAGTTGTTTGACGATTTGCCTAGAAAAAATCTTATGACTATTTTCCAGCTTTTTGGCTCCATTTTTATTAGACTGGTGTCAAGATTTAGAGCAAGATTGGAAGCAAAAATTGGACTATTTTTTCCTATAATTGTTATGAGAGTTCTAGAAAATATTTTTGAAACTAATTTTTAGCAGAAGATGATCGTGCTTCAGTTTCTCCAGAAGCTCAGGGTGAGTCACAAATCTTGGTGGAAGATGTTGTCATTAAGAGTGCTAAGAAAAAAGGTTCAGCACTAGTTGCAATGGTCAATAAAGAGGCAGCGGGTTCTGCTACATGAAGCGTGCCTGGTTATATTTCTAATCCATTGCTGGGTTTGCCTCTTCTCTGTGAGCATAATACGGACCCGAATGAGTTTTTAAAGCTTTGCAAAAGAGTTGAATACACAGTTTGAGCTTGGTTTCTTCTACATTTTGAGGACCCGATCCAACTGTACTCCCTATTTGACCCCATACATGGGGCCCAGAAATTGGAAGAGCAGAACCTATCTCTTGAAGACACTAATGTACTAGAACCGAACTTCCTGACATTTGTATTTCAGCTGATGGACAAGAGTAATTTCAAGTTAACACCTGGCGACGAAATTGATGTTGATACAAAAACTGAAGAGGGTGAGACTTCTCTTATTCGGGTTGCGGGGAAAAGACTTGACCAGTATGAAGCTTACAATGGTTATGACAGAAAAGGCGTAAGTGAGAACAAGGATTGAATATGCAGGTGGGCCTCCTGTCTTGAGGAGTTCTCGTGAAAATTTAGAGGAGTTCGAGGTTTTCAACTTTACAGGTGCCGGGAGAGTGGCATTGTCAATATATAACACTGAGGAGTCTATGCGTGCTTTTGTTGAGGCTTCTAAGAACCTTGTACATGAAAAAAATGGCCACTATATCTTAGCTCAAAAAATACAATTCTAAAGAAATATGATGGAAGATTCAAGGACATATTTCAAGAGATATATGAGGCCAAGTGGAATTCAAAGTATGAGGCTACTGGTATATGGTATGAATACAGACTCATTGATGATATGGTGGCTCGTGCTCTCAAGAGTGAAGGAGGTTATGTATGGACATGCAGGAACTATGAAGCTAGGTGATGTCCCGAAGGATTTCTTAACTGGGTCTGGGTCTCTTGGATTGATGACTTCTGTACTGATGTGTCCAGATAGAAAGACCATGGAAGTAGAAGCTGCCCGTGGTACCGTGACCTGGCACTATAGGATTCACCAGAAAGGTAGTGAAACTAGCACAAACAGCATTCCCTTAATATCTGCTTAATTGCAAGGGCTTTCACGTAGGGCACAACTAAATGAGAATGTTAGACTTTTGGATTTCACTGAGAAAGTAGAAGCTGCTTGTGTTGGAGCCATGGAATCTGGGAATATGACTAGGTGCTGTAAAAAGAACATCCTCGTTTTTTACTCAGGTGGTGGGATACCCGATGTCAGGATCTTAACAACTGATGTCAGTATCTTGTTCAAGAAGCATATCCGCACCTTTTGGGCGATGTGTTCTGCAGGGAGAGGTTTGTCACAGTCCGAGAACGTTTACAAGGCATCATCAACTAGTTTGGGTTTATATGCTTGTTGGGCCATGGGCCACCTTACGTTTATTTAGTTAATTTTCATTACAGGTTTAGGTCTCTGTTTGATTGGATGTAGCTGTATTGGGTTAATGGGCTTGGGCCCTTTAGAGTAATTCTTATTTCAATTGTTTCAGCGAGCTTTTAGTCTAGGCCCCATATGTGGGACAGTATTGTTAAGACAACAAAGGAGGCAGAGGGTTCTACAAAATTTCATGCCAAAAGTAATCAAATCTTATTTCCTTATTTATCCTCGTCTTCTTCCTCTATCCTTTGGAGGTGCACTCCTCGAAGTGAGTCATTGCAGTGTTTTATTTTATCAATCATTACTTGGTGTGTTACAGAGTGGGGGCTGAGATCTATTGTGGGGATATTAGTGCAGCCTTACGATGCGTTGGTTCTGTACTGGTAGTGGGTTTTCACGCTGAACTGCCTTGCGGTGCCGAGGAGTGATTGCTGTGAGGATAATGATAGACTGTTGTGATCTCACTCACAAAATAATCATCCGAGATAAGAGAAAAAGTGACAGAAGTCTAAACCATTTAACTTCATTTTTAATAATAATAATAATCCGAATAAAAATAAACGAGGAAATTAGTACAACAAAAATCAAAATAAAAACAACTGTCATACAACGAAAATAACCACAACTGATAAATCAAAAATCACAACAAAAACACTTACAAAATAAAAATAGAAAAAGAACTCATAAAATTCCACATCCAATCTACCATACAAACCCTAACCCTAGCATCTCATAAAATCAAAATAGGGACACAGATACAGAATTATAGAGAGAGAGAGAGAGAGCACTGCATGCGATACAAATAGTTCTGAAAAGTGAGGACTGAGGAGTGGCCTTTGAGTGAGAAAGAGGTAGATGCGTGGCTGACTGCTGTGTTAATATATATGTGATTAAAATGATGTCATGGTTGGATATATATTCAATTCAGGTAAATCTTGAGTATCGGTTAAAATAGAAACCGGTTACCGTTAATTCCTGAAGTACGCTGAAATAAGACGCCTGGCCTGATCATAATTCTCTTTTATTTTCGTTTTGAAGCTCAACGAAACTGCAATGAGCGATATGGCATAGATGAGCCATCCAATAATCTTGAGAGACGATGGAACAGGAGTAGTAACCCCGATGAAAAACGCCGTATATGTGAAAAATGCGCCACAGTTAACGACAATTTTAGTTGTTACCATGTATTCGGGATTTATGAACCAGCCTACGAAGAAAAAAGCAAATGCAAGTAACATTGCCATATTCAGAAAATGGAATGCTATGGGAAAATCTGAGTGAACTTGAATGTAGATAAGTGTTACGTCGATAGCTGCTGTCAAGCAAGAAGGAATGATAATTTTAGCCCAGTTCAAGTTGTAGCGCCGGCGCCGTTCAAGCAATTCAACCCCCAAGCCAACAGCTGGTAGCCCAACTCCTGCTTCTATGTCGCCAACAGGATCAGTAGTAGTAGAAGGTTCAATGGCCATGGAATTAGCTGTAGATTAAATTTAGAGAAAACTTGGACGAAATATGCCGCACTGCCATCAACGAATGGTCCCCAAAGAATTTTATAGGGGGCGTTGTCCCCCAAAGATTCTTATGGGGCCCCCTTGGACGATTGTACGTGCCTACTGTTCTTCTTTCTTCAATCCACAGCATTGATCTCAAAAGTCAATTTCTCGGAAATTTCTTCTTTCTCGGTTATTTGATGGAACCGCATGGTCCCCAAGACCACACTCACTCGACATCCAGGCCTCAGGCTTGCAGCGGCGAAAATTTTGGGAATGTTTTTGAGAGGTGGCTACACTGGATGGGTGTGAATGTACGTGAAAATGAGGAAAAACTTCAGTTACTTCACGATTCAATCATTATGCTGATGCGATGATACTGCAGCGGAATCACGTAGAAAATAAAAGTATACCTTAATTTTTATTCACAATTCTATAAATATAGAATATGGACTTTCAAAAAAATTTATAATCTTTATATATTCTATAAAATTTTAATATACTTAAAAATATCTTTTTAATTTTTTTCTATAGTCTCAAAATTTTGTATAATTCATATATATTATTTATTTTCAAGAGTGTGGTATCACTAAAATNCCGTTGCCGGAACTGAGGGGATTGAATCAGGAAGGGAAGCTTTGTTATGTGTTCTGTCGTATTCGTGCTAGGCGTGGCGGTTTATCTTTAGTCTCTATTGTCGCCGATTCTAATCATAGTGGAGAAATTTCAAAAGGTAGTGAAGAGGAAGAGATGGCACTACATGTAGAGCATGGTGAAATTGATCCAGCTAGCTGCTTTGCCTCAACCGATGCAACACGCTGTTATTGCTCTTGCCTCTGGCTACCCCAGGCTTGATCAGCTGCTGTTATTCCTCAATGGAGGTAGTGATCATGGCGTCAAAAGTACTCGTTCATATTCTTACCGCTGACCCTGATGTTTTGGATGGTAAGATTTATAAAGTTTTGTTTGGTGGAACAATAATCGAGCAGCCAACGACAGTGGGAGGATCTGGCACTAGTTACTTGTATGGATGTTTTGACCAGGCATGGACGGAAGGTATGGGGCAGTTGTTTGACGATTTGCCTAGAAAAAATCTTATGACTATTTTCCAGCTTTTTGGCTCCATTTTTATTAGACTGGTGTCAAGATTTAGAGCAAGATTGGAAGCAAAAATTGGACTATTTTTTCCTATAATTGTTATGAGAGTTCTAGAAAATATTTTTGAAACTAATTTTTAGCAGAAGATGATCGTGCTTCAGTTTCTCCAGAAGCTCAGGGTGAGTCACAAATCTTGGTGGAAGATGTTGTCATTAAGAGTGCTAAGAAAAAAGGTTCAGCACTAGTTGCAATGGTCAATAAAGAGGCAGCGGGTTCTGCTACATGAAGCGTGCCTGGTTATATTTCTAATCCATTGCTGGGTTTGCCTCTTCTCTGTGAGCATAATACGGACCCGAATGAGTTTTTAAAGCTTTGCAAAAGAGTTGAATACACAGTTTGAGCTTGGTTTCTTCTACATTTTGAGGACCCGATCCAACTGTACTCCCTATTTGACCCCATACATGGGGCCCAGAAATTGGAAGAGCAGAACCTATCTCTTGAAGACACTAATGTACTAGAACCGAACTTCCTGACATTTGTATTTCAGCTGATGGACAAGAGTAATTTCTAGTTAACACCTGGCGACGAAATTGATGTTGATACAAAAACTGAAGAGGGTGAGACTTCTCTTATTCGGGTTGCGGGGAAAAGACTTGACCAGTATGAAGCTTACAATGGTTATGACAGAAAAGGCGTAAGTGAGAACAAGGATTGAATATGCAGGTGGGCCTCCTGTCTTGAGGAGTTCTCGTGAAAATTTAGAGGAGTTCGAGGTTTTCAACTTTACAGGTGCCGGGAGAGTGGCATTGTCAATATATAACACTGAGGAGTCTATGCGTGCTTTTGTTGAGGCTTCTAAGAACCTTGTACATGAAAAAAATGGCCACTATATCTTAGCTCAAAAAATACAATTCTAAAGAAATATGATGGAAGATTCAAGGACATATTTCAAGAGATATATGAGGCCAAGTGGAATTCAAAGTATGAGGCTACTGGTATATGGTATGAATACAGACTCATTGATGATATGGTGGCTCGTGCTCTCAAGAGTGAAGGAGGTTATGTATGGACATGCAGGAACTATGAAGCTAGGTGATGTCCCGAAGGATTTCTTAACTGGGTCTGGGTCTCTTGGATTGATGACTTCTGTACTGATGTGTCCAGATAGAAAGACCATGGAAGTAGAAGCTGCCCGTGGTACCGTGACCTGGCACTATAGGATTCACCAGAAAGGTAGTGAAACTAGCACAAACAGCATTCCCTTAATATCTGCTTAATTGCAAGGGCTTTCACGTAGGGCACAACTAAATGAGAATGTTAGACTTTTGGATTTCACTGAGAAAGTAGAAGCTGCTTGTGTTGGAGCCATGGAATCTGGGAATATGACTAGGTGCTGTAAAAAGAACATCCTCGTTTTTTACTCAGGTGGTGGGATACCCGATGTCAGGATCTTAACAATTGATGTCAGTACCTTGTTCAACAAGCATATCCGCACCTTGTGGGCGATGTGTTCTAAAGGGAGAGGTTTGTCACAGTACGAGAACGTTGACAAGGCATCATCAACTAGTTTGGATTTATTTGCTTGTTGGGCCATGGGCCAACTTACGTTTATTTAGTTAATTTTCATTACAGGTTTAGGTCTCTGTTTGATTGGATGCAGCTGTATTGGGTTAATGGGCTTGGGCCCTTTAGAGTAATTCTTTTTTCAATTGTTTCAGTGAGCTTTTAGTCTAGGCCCCATATGTGGGACGGTATTGTTAAGACAACAAAGGAGGCAGGGCTCTACAAAATTTCATGCCAAAAGTAATCAAATCTTATTTCCTTATTTATCCTCGTCTTCTTCCTCTATCCTTTGGAGGTGCACTCCTCGAAGTGAGTCATTGCAGTGTTTTATTTTATCAATCATTACTTGGTGTGTTACAGAGTGGGGGGCTGAGATCTATTGTGGGGATATTAGTGCAGCCTTACGATGCGTTGGTTCTCTACTGGTAGTGGGTTTTCACGCTGAACTGCCTTGCGATGCCGAGGAGTGATTGCTGTGAGGATAATGATAGACTGTGGTGATCTCACTCACAAAATAATCATCCGAGATAAGAGAAAAAGTGACAGAAGTCTAAACCATTTAACTTCATTTTTAATAATAATAATAATCCGAATAAAAATAAACGAGGAAATTAGTACAACAAAAATCAAAATAAAAACAACTGTCATACAACGAAAATAACCACAACTGATAAATCAAAAATCACAACAAAAACACTTACAAAATAAAAATAGAAAAAGAACTCATAAAATTCCACATCCAAGTCTACCATACAAACCCTAACCCTAGCATCTCATAAAATCAAAATAGGGACACAGATACAGAATTATAGAGAGAGAGAGAGAGAGCACTGCATGCGATACAAATAGTTCTGAAAAGTGAGGACTGAGGAGTGGCCTTTGAGTGAGAAAGAGGTAGATGCGTGGCTGACTGCTGTGTTAATATATATGTGATTAAAATGATGTCATGGTTGGATATATATTCAATTCAGGTAAATCTTGAGTATCGGTTAAAATAGAAACCGGTTACCGTTAATTCCTGAAGTACGCTGAAATAAGACGCCTGGCCTGATCATAATTCTCTTTTATTTTCGTTTTGAAGCTCAACGAAACTGCAATGAGCGATATGGCATAGATGAGCCATCCAATAATCTTGAGAGACGATGGAACAGGAGTAGTAACCCCGATGAAAAACGCCGTATATGTGAAAAATGCGCCACAGTTAACGACAATTTTAGTTGTTACCATGTATTCGGGATTTATGAACCAGCCTACGAAGAAAAAAGCAAATGCAAGTAACATTGCCATATTCAGAAAATGGAATGCTATGGGAAAATCTGAGTGAACTTGAATGTAGATAAGTGTTACATCGATAGCTGCTGTCAAGCAAGAAGGAATGATAATTTTAGCCCAGTTCAAGTTGTAGCGCCGGCGCCGTTCAAGCAATTCAACCCCCAAGCCAACAGCTGGTAGCCCAACTCCTGCTTCTATGTCGCCAACAGGATCAGTAGTAGTAGAAGGTTCAATGGCCATGGAATTAGCTGTAGATTAAATTTAGAGAAAACTTGGACGAAATATGCCGCACTGCCATCAACGAATGGTCCCCAAAGAATTTTATAGGGGGCGTTGTCCCCCAAAGATTCTTATGGGGCCCCCTTGGACGATTGTACGTGCCTACTGTTCTTCTTTCTTCAATCCACAGCATTGATCTCAAAAGTCAATTTCTCGGAAATTTCTTCTTTCTCGGTTATTTGATGGAACCGCATGGTCCCCAAGACCACACTCACTCGACATCCAGGCCTCAGGCTTGCAGCGGCGAAAATTTTGGGAATGTTTTTGAGAGGTGGCTACACTGGATGGGTGTGAATGTACGTGAAAATGAGGAAAAACTTCAGTTACTTCACGATTCAATCATTATGCTGATGCGATGATACTGCAGCGGAATCACGTAGAAAATAAAAGTATACCTTAATTTTTATTCACAATTCTATAAATATAGAATATGGACTTTCAAAAAAATTTATAATCTTTATATATTCTATAAAATTTTAATATACTTAAAAATATCTTTTTAATTTTTTTCTATAGTCTCAAAATTTTGTATAATTCATATATATTATTTATTTTCAAGAGTGTGGTATTACCAAAATTAAATCAAAATTAAGTTTAGGTGAAATAATAAATTTACTAATATGGATCTCAAAGTTTTTTATTATATAATATTAAGCTTCTTAATTTGAAATCTAAAGTAAAAATACAAGAAAAATCATTTAAAATTGGTGATTTATTTGAAAAATAGTTGAGAGATTTTATACTCTAGACTTCATTGAATAAGAAAAATTTTATTTAAGGTCTCTATTATAATATTATATACTTAATGTGACATGAAAATATCTAGAGTCTACATAAAACTTAATAAACTAGCTTACATATATACTAGAATAAAAGATAACATTCTAAAAAATCATTTCATAGTTTATATTAAATAAATAAATTTTAAATATTTCATTATAAAAATAATAATAGATAAATATTATTTCATGAAACATTATCGTCAAAAACTTGAAACATATATTAAGATGCTTTATTTTTAAAAGTTTACTTTTACGTATATATTATAAATTACCAAGATCTAATTTTATATATATTTACATTTTTATAATTTTTAAATTTGAATGTGTGGCACGTTATAAACAAATGAATAGCTGAGATTAAGGACTTTCAACTTGTTGAATACCTGGATTATGTATATAACAATTGAGATTTTTGGAATAACCAAGACTTGTGGTATGTGTGAACAAAACGATTTAGTGCTTCTGATTACTAACAACAAAAGAGGAATATAAGGTATGGTAAATTCGTTACCCTGTTCTCCTTCCAGACTTCTTCAAAATTACTATGCTGCAAGTCAAGCACAACAAGGTTCTCTAGATGAAAGTTTTGCGGTAGAATTTTCAATGGGCACTTATGCCAACATAGCCATCTTAGCTCTTTGGAAAGAAGCTCAAAGCGTCCAGTGAGATGCACATTATTGATCTTGTGCAACCTCAAATTCTTCATCTTTCCCAATGCATCGGTTTTCAGATGTATGTGATCCGCAAGTGAAGGAGGATTTTGCACGAGACCCTCCACTAAATCAGATCCCTAGCAAAATATGAAGTTGGATTAACTTACTTTATACAAAGAAAGATTATAATTATTATCTTCTATATCATACGTTAACATATAATTTGTCATTTCTATTTTTTATTTAAATACACATATTGATATATAAATATATGTGTTTAAATAAAAAGATAAAAATTATAAATTATATATTAATATATAACGTGACAATGAAAAATCATTTATCTCTCTTATGAAAAACGCGTCCAAGTGTTTTGTAATGGCGTTTTGCTGAAGGACCCTCCGGCCCTCCACTTGGACCAGTTCAATTCGTTCACGTCAGCGAGGAGGCTATCAAAACTTCAAGAGCCGGGCTTGGGGGCAGTGGGGATTTTGGGGTGATATGTAAGGGCAACATGGTAAAAACGAGCGAGAGACAGAGTCTAATCTCCTTGTCGTTACTCAGAAAGGACCATCCAAATTCCAAAATGTGTGGCCCTCGTCGACCACCATCAATGTCTAATATATTAATATGGACGTAGACCTTTCCGCTTCTAAGGTTTTGCTTGCCAGTTAGAAATTTTAAGACATAATATCAATATTATTATTATTTAAAAATTTAAAAAAATTAAAAAAAATTGAATAGTTTATTATATTTTATATATATATTTGAAAAAGTTATAATGATAAGATGAGAATTTTATGTTTAACATGATAAATTTGTGTAGCCAACCAGTATCTAAATGATGGGCCACCGATCCCATAACGACACGTTTAGTGGCCAGCAGCCACTTGGAGGGACGAAATTGTTAATTTTTGTATTTGGGTGTAGTCGATAAAACGTTATTATCCCGTTTGGTTACACAAATTAGATAAGATGTTTTAAATAATAATAAATAATATATTGTTATAATATAATTTTGTAATATTAAATTTATTTTGAGATTTAAAAAAATGAAATTATTTATTATATTTTATATCAAAATTTAAAAAAATTATAATGATAAATTGAGATGAAATGAAATAAATTTTTTAATTTTATATAAACGAACAAAGCTATATTAACTCGAGAGTTTGAAAAAAGGGTGGTAATAGGATCCCGCGCTGCAGGTTACCCCAATCACCGGTTTTGTATTTTGAGCTTTTTTATTTTTTGTTTTTGGTTTTTTTTTTACATTATTTTTAAATACTTTTAAATATTCTCAAAAAGGGAAAAAGTTAGGATTTTATTAAAAAATAATTTTTTAATTATTAAGTTGAAAAAAAAAAATTTAAAAGGGAGCGGGAATCGCGGGATCCCGATCCCTATCATTTTCCTCGAAAACAAAATCTCAGTTCTCATGTCATGCAACTGAGGTTTCTGGTCCCGATCCCGATCATGTTCCTGGAAAAAAACAAATGATTATTTTGGATAAGTAAGCTGATGGTGACGAGGTCTCAGCACTTCTAGCCATTTGTGTGATGTGACGAGGGTTTAAGCACTTCTTGTCATTTGTGTAGTAAGGGCATTGGAATGACTTATTTTCTTATTTATCTTTATATTTTCTTTAAATTAGTTTTTATTAAATTATGTATCTTTAAAATTTTACATAACTATAAATAAATTTCTTCAAATTTGAAGAAGTACAATTTATTCTTTAAATATTATTTTACTATTTTTTCTCTCTCCTACTCATTAAAATCAATTTTGTAAAATTTATATTAAGATAATTTTGATATATTAAGTTGATGATACAAAATATTTTTTTAATATATATTAATATTTATTGATAAAAATGGTCATTTTGATATATAAAATTGATAATATTTAGATATATGAAATTGATATTTTTGAACACATTATACTAATTATAAAATATATAAAAATAATAATTTTAAGAAAAAAATAATAAAAATAATAAAATTTTATTATTATTTAGTTTTAAAATATATAAATAAATGTGAAAGTTTTTTTTTATATATAAAATCAATTTTTAAAAAGTATGATTTTAAAAATACATATAAAAAAATCAATGCTAGTTCTCTAAACTGATGTCACGAGGGTTCAGCACTTCTTGTCATTTGTGTTCGTATTGCCTTCACACGTCACACCGACAATGGGTCTGTTTATTTTATTTGTGGCAAGAAGCCAAACGAAAAAGTGAAGATGCCACCCACCCCGCAATTTTGGTCGGTATGTATATTTACTTTTTCCCAACAATTTTTCCACTCATCTTTTAATTTCACTTAATTTATTTTATTTCTATGGCGGCATGCATCTCCACTTTTTTTGGTTGGTCTGTACTTTTACTTTTTAGAGGTTTAAAGAATGACTCTATGCCAATATGTGGAGATGTAAATTTTTTGTTCTGGATAGGAAAAAAATCGATCGGATTGAATGGTTGGTTCAGATTGGACCAGATCGAAAATTTGTTTAGTCAATTTTGGTCTTATAATTGGAGATTGAAGAGATTTCAGTCTGGTTTTGAAGTCTATGATTTTTTGACCGGACCAGATCGAAACCGAAACAATAATGTATATATATAATATTATTTTACATAATAATTATATAAGTTAATTATGTAATTTTCATCTAATCTATTATATTTGACCATATAAATTGTTAAATAATATATGCTATTAATTAATCATATGATTATTTATGTCATTATATGTTAATACAATATACATTCATACATACTTTACTATTTGTACTTAATTAAAGTAATTAGGTAATTTTGTTTTAAATATCTAAGTTGTAAGTAAGCATCAATAATCTATAGACAATGAAGTTATTTAATGTTCATTAACCATGTATGATACATAAAATATTAGAATTTTAATTTTTAATATAGGCCATTATTAATGATTATGAATACTAAAGTCTAAGTTATAACTATCAAAATCATAAATATACTTATAATTAAATATTTTTTAATTATATAAAACACATTAAGAATTAACTTAATTTTAATATTAATAATTTAAATAATTTTTTTATTAAGTTATTTGCCAAAAAAATAAAGACCAAACAATATTTGCTTGGTATTGGGTCGAATTGAATGGACCGACAGATTGATAGACCGACCAAACTGAATGGTTCTAGTCCAATCTGGTCCATATCAAAGTTCAATCCGGTCCAGGGTGAAAAAATCCTAGACCAAAAGGGTTCAGTCCCGTCCCAAAAATTCCTCGTAGACCGACCGGACCGGATCGAATTCACCTCTACCAATATATATATATGCTGTAAAGAGCAAAAGTACAATGTTCTTAATAGCTTGTGTGTATTAAGAACCTGATTACATTTTTGTTATTTTTATTTGTGATTAAATATAATTGATCATGATTAAAAATATATTACATGTCAAATATTTTTTCGTGTATTATTAAAAATATTTTTTAACAAGTCAAAATACATGAAATGAAAAAGAGTATTCCTAAAACCAAAACTCAAATAATTTCCGGATTAATTCAAGTTTAGTTTTGAATATTGTTAAGAGGTATTTCAAATAAAAGTAGACTTCTCCATTTAAAACATTTTCAAAGTGTAAAAGTTACATTTAAATTGACTTAGTGCATGTTTGGGGTTGTGGTAAAAAATATTGCTTTTAGCTTAAGGCTTATAACTTAGAGCTTAACGTAATAAGTTCTACTATTAAAAAGTTATTTACTGTTTGGGATCTGTATGTCTAAAGCACTTTTAAATATATTAGATTTGTTTGGAAACGAATTTGAAAAACACTTTTTGATGTAGAAATGACACAAAAGAGTATATTCTTGATAGAAATAAAATATTATAATAAAATAACAACAAAAATAATTTAATAGATTTTTCAATAATTATAATTGAATGAAAAAAACTTCAACCATGAATAAGTGAAAGAGCAATATAATCACGCTCAAGCTGAGGTTCACGAGATTTCCTATCTCTTCGAGAATCTCTCCAATCATGTTATTGTCTGCAAATTCTAAATTTATTAGCTGTCTAAGATTCGGTGTTATAAAAAAAAAAAAAAAAATTTGAAGACAAACTACCATCTGAAAGTTGAAGACGTGAAGGTCTTCGAAGTCAGAGAGAGAGAGAGAGAGAGAGAGATATATATATATATATAGGGGGGAGGGAGGGGCAAAGTTGTCGTTGTGGTAAAATAGTGCAGATTTTTTCGTAATATACATGTCACGAAAAAATAGAACTTACTTTTTACAAAGTGCTTCTGACAAAAAGCATCACGTTGATGCTTTTGTTGAAACGTACTTTTTTAACTTTTTTAAATTTAAAAGTACTTTAATATAAAATTACCAAACAGGTATATTTTATCATTTAAGTACTTTAAACCATTTTAAAGTACTTTTTAGACTTTCCACCGCAACCCCAAACAGACTCTTAATTAGAACCAATGGTTCCTTTTAATAAAGTAAAAGGGAAGTGCAATGACATGGCAACATGTTCACTGGGGAAATTATTTGTTACCTTCTTATCCTTAAGCACTCATTTCATATAACTTTGTAAATTAGCATTAATCAGGGAATTGTTTTAAAAAAATAAACATAATATTTATTTGACTCTCTCTACATGTGATTTTCTAAATCCCCAAAAATCAATATTTGTAGAAAGTAAAAAATATCACATCATATCTCATTTCATCTCATTTCCTTTCCAAATATACATAAACACAAACACTTCATTTTCAAATATTTAATTTTTTTATCTAATTATTACAACTTTTCAAACTTCTAAACAAAATATAAAAAAATAATTTAATTTTATCAAATTTCAAAATAAAAATAATATTAAAAAATTACTTTACAAACGGTCCAAATCACTTAAAACGTGTCATATCAGTAGGTATGACCAGAAATGTCAATCTTGGATAAGAACTAGCATTACTCTATTTGGGAGAATTGCAACCCTCGACTTGGCGATAGGATCGCTTACATTTGTCATATTGAACCACGGATACCTCATCATCTGTGGTGGTATCACGTCAAGGGACTTTACCATCTATAGCAACATGGCCTTCGAAGACCACGTACACCATCCATAGCAGTATCAGCTCCAAATCATCAATGCGTAGCAACATGGCCTTCAAAGACCACACCATTTGTAGCAGCATCAGCTTCAAAGATCTCATCATTTGTACTAATATCATTTTAACAAACCTTACTATCAATGGAAAAACCTGATTCAGAGACCTCATCAACTACAAAGGCATCATCCTCAGATACCTGGCCTATCAGTAATAGTATCAGACTAGATATATTGGATATCACTTGCATTTTTGTCCATTATGTTTGGGGCATCAACCAAGACATGAGCTCCACACTTCTTCACCTCAGCAAATGCCCTTAAATAAAAGGAAAACTCAATTTCATCTCCACTGACTACAAAAAAAACCAAGCATTGCCGGCATTCATTAAGTGCTGGCATCTATCCAAAAAAAATGCCGCTACTTAATTAGGTGGTCCGTCACCGGTACTGGATCATTGGACTTAATTGTTACCTGAAAGAGAAGGTCTCAATTCAAAATCCAGATTATGCTCATGGTTGAATTATGAGCATGGTTTAATTGACACATTTGACCTTGAACATCAAAATGAGTGTGGCAAAAGGGACGTGAACTGGATTAAATTACCTATTCTAACAACAAGCAAAAACAGACTCTGAACCCATTTCTCGAGCATCACCTGATCCAAAAAAAAAAGTAGACCTAGACCTCCACTCCAGAGCCTTTTGCAATTAGATGAACCAGAAACTGCCAAAACTACCAAAATGTCATATGCAATCATATCATAGATTCATAATAGCTAACAAACATCAGAAAAAACCGACACCATAGGGATAATGTAGGGATAAGAACTTACAAAAACTTCGATTGTAATGGCCTTTACAATATATAAACAGGAGTATTGAAGGCTAATGTATGCCTTTTAAACAAGCAAAAAATAGCACCTCCATAAAGCTTTAAACAGAATTTACCCACAAGATCCCAATAAACGATCACATAACATATAAAGCCAAAAACTATTATGCACAGGTGCTTATGTCTTTTTGCTTTTTTCTTTCACTGACATTTTGGCTCGTATTTCTATATTTTTAAGCACATGTATCAAATATGCACATATTAGTTATCTATCAAGAGAGGATACCACGATTACCCAGGGGTGCAAATAGGCCCAAAAAGTAAATCAATCCAAATAAAAAAAATAAAAAATAAAAAATAAAAAATAAAAATTAAAAAAAGCAAAAAGAAATAGACCAACACAAATCCTAATATACCTGATGGCCCATACAATTTTTAACCTAACATTGCCTAAGACAACATGCATAGATCAATCAATCTCATTCCCCAATCATAACCACCCGCTTTCCAGCACTATGCACTTTGGCAACAGTAATCTAGCTAGCTTAATGTACAGAGATGTCGATTTATTAGCCAATTTTAATGTGAAAGGTAATAGGGGTATTAATAAATAAAGTTTTACCAGAATATAAAAGCCCACTGTAGAAGCAGATAACAGTACAAATTGATTAATAAATGTGTTCATTACATACAACACAAAATTATCGGTATTAAAGCTGAAATAGTTTAGAACATAACAAATGATTTTGTACATAATTATTTCCAGTCCATCAGTATACATCCGATATGAAATACTTATGTGTTCACCATATAGTAAACATAGTATAACTCTCTACATGTGACATTAACTTCTTTCCTGTCCTACTATACTCACCAGAGATATCTTACACTCATTGAAAGCATGCTGCATTTGCTGGATCAAGGAAGGGCCAAGGTGCCTAATGGAGACTTTGATTCTAGAACCTTGACAACCAGAACATTTAATTGAAGCACCAGACTTGGAGCCTTTACAGCAAAAATGTCACACAAATTCCATATGGGAAGAATGAAGAGAGAGTACTTAACATGTCAAAAAATGTAAAAATACAGTACTAACCCTTGCACTTGGAGCAGATTGCATCACAAGAGGGACAGCTCCTTAGATGTCCCATTGTAGAGGTCCTCCAAAGAAACCTTGACGGGATGGACCACATCCTCTCCCCTCCCTCCTCTGCTTTCAGTCTCTGCTGCTTCCAACAGCTGAACAAGGTACACACATCATAAAACCACTTTCAATATACTCTGTCCAGCTGTTAATATCAACCTACAAATGCTCTTTCAAGCTTGATACAAACCAGCAACAATCCCAACCAACATATCACTTCAATATTTAGTACTAATTCACATCACTCCACTTCACACTCCCATATACATAACTCAAATTGTAAGGCATATCAACAAACTTGCTGCCCATGTAATCCAATCCAACACCAATGTAGATATTTTATCCATCTAACACTTGAGTTCAACATAATAAATAACACAACCGTATGATCATAAACCAAATTCACATATCACAAAATCTGAAAATGCTCTTGAAATAGATACACATACTCATACCCAATCCATATATCACTTGAGCTCAACCCAAATCCGTCACCCAACCATTGTCCATGCATAGCATATCCAATATACTCAATATATAACCTGCCAACATAAACATTTATGAACATTCTATTCAATCTATAAGCCTCTTGGATCTAAAAATAGGACCTGAAAACTTTGTAAATTTGCAAACCCAATGAATATTAAATACCTCATATTCAATACATAGAGAAGACCTTCAGTGTAGGACAAACATTGGTTATAGCTTCAATTCCCTCATTGGAGATCTTTTGGCAGCCATTCAGATTCAGATACTCCAGATTTTGAAGAGAATCCAAACACTATGAAATGCAAGTTATCAAATAGAATCTTAAGTTATAGAAAAGCATCCATTTAAAAGCATATCATTTTCTGCTAAGCAAGATAAGAGATACCATGGTCTTCTAGTTTCCAGATTTTACAAATATTTATGCCCAAGTAGGCAGACATAACCATTATGATCGCAATGATTACGCAAATTGAATCAGATTCAGATACTCAAGATTTTGAAGAGAATCCAAACACTATGAAATGCAAGTTATCAAATAGAATCTTAAGTTATAGAAAAGCATCCATTTAAAAGCATATCATTTTCTGCTAAGCAAGATAAGAGATACCATGGTCTTCTAGTTTCCAGATTTTACAAAAATTTATGCCCAAGTAGGCAGCACATAACCATTATGATCGCAATGATTAAGCAAATTGAAAATATACAAGGCATATGTGTGCGCAATCCAGAATCACTGATATTCAAAACTTTTGTTACTTTGTTTGTTTCTCTATCTCTCAGTCTTCTCTGTTTCCTACAATCTTCGAAATCGTTTATGATTAACCTTATTCAACCAGTTCTTGACTAAATTCTTTCCAATACAAGTCTTTCTGTAACTATAACATATGACCTGTTTTGTCAAAAATAGGTATGTCTACCATTATATTCCAAAAATTATACCTACCCATAAGTAATTCGTGCTGAGAATAGTCGACCATGCTTCTTATCTGGTAGGGAACACATTTTCTGCACGAGTTGCCATTTTCTTCAAAAGCAATAAGAGAAAACACAGAATTAGTAAAAGTAGACTTTAAGAGCTGAAAAAGAAACAAACCGAGAGAAGCAAAAAATAAAAAAAAGGTCAAAGCCATCTGTTTTTTTTTTCAAAAAATTGTAGAGAAGTAACCATCACATAAAAATATGCACAAAAATCAAACCACAATCCAAAGCCCCTGCAAAATACAAACCACAAAATCAGATCAATTAAATAAAAAAATAAAAAGAGAATAAACTTTTTAAGGGAAGACATATACAAACTTCAAACAAGCATGATCTTCAGGGCAAAAAACTGGAAAAAAAATAAGAGAGAAACACACTGTTAGCACATTAAAAAAAAATTAAAAAAAGAAAAAGAAAAAGAAAAACAAGAAGAAGAAGAAGAAGAGAAACACAAAGATTAAAGAAAACCCAAACTGTACAGATTTTGTTCAGAAACCAAACCGATCGACAAAGCAGTTAAAAACATCCACAAAAACCAGCCCACAGTCCAAAATTCCTGCAAAAAATCAAACCAGGATAAATTAAAGAAAAAAATAAAAAGACAATAACACAATGACATGCAAACCCAAAAAACGAAATCCATACTTTTTTTTTCACAAAACAAACATGCAAAAAGAAAAACAGAAAACAGACATGCACAAAAAAAAAAATACCCTTTTCTTCAAAAGTTACGAGAGAGAGAGAGAGAGAGAGAGAGAGAGAGAGAAGGGAAAAAAAAAACTTTGCTTAAGGGCTGGTTGAGCAGAAATTAGTGGGTGGCTGGTGGTGGTTCTCAGCGTTGGGGTTGCTCTAGTGGTGAGACTCACGGCGGCGTTGCCGTGAGAAGTGCGACGGGGCTGGGCGTGAGTTTTGATGGAGGAACCGAAGGGCCCAAACGGTGGCCAACCGACTTGGTGGTGCTGGTCACCGTGCGACAGCCGTGCTTGGGTCGGTGTGACGGCGGCGAGGGGTTGTCGCGGCTAAGGTGTTTATGGGGGGGTTGCGTTGGTCGTGCAGGACACGGTGGAGCAAAACAAAACAAAAGGGCAAACGGCGATGCGGAGAAAGGAGGGTGAGAGGTCGAAGGGGAGATAAAGAGAGATCTACCAGACTACCCCTACTGGAGTTGGACGACGGCGCTTAGAGGTGACGGCGGCACGAGCTGGAGAGGAGATTAAGGCGGTAATTGAGATGAGATTAAATAAAATATTTTAAATAATAATAAATAAAATATTATTATAATATAATTTTTTAATATTAATTTTATATTAAAATTTAAAAAAAATTAAATTATTTATTATATTTTAAATAAAAATTTAAAAAAATTATAATAACTAAATTAGACGAAATTGTCTAATTTTTGTAACCAGTCCAGGCATAATAGCAGATATAATAATTGTGATTCTGTTATGAAACTAATGAAAAGATAGAGAGCAAAAGAGAGAGAGATGTTTAGAGAACTTTGTTTTCTCTTATTTCTTGGGGTCTTACACAAATGAGGACTCCCTCTATTTATAGGGATTTCTTGGTACAAAGGATGGTTAGGATTGTTACACTTGTCATCAATCCAATGGTAAAGAGTACAAAGGAGGTTAGGTGTACCTAAAATCACTATTGGGGGGTAGGTGTACCTAAGATTACCATTGATGGCTAAATGTGGTCATACAATACAATTTGAACTTGGTTTCTAACACTCCCCCTTTGGATGACCACATATAAAGAATATGCCTCGTTAAAACCTTGTCAAGGAAAAACCCAGTGGGAAAAAACCAATGACGAAGGAAAAAGAGTACAATATTCTGTATATCGTCAAGTGCTTTAAGATTGCCTCATTAAAACCTTGCAAAGGAAAACCCAGTGGGATAAAACCTTAGCGAAGGGAAAAGAGTACAATCAGCACAAATCTTCAAGACATTTACTCCCCCTGAAAAGTGCATGATAATAGGTCTTCAAGTCTTCGCATTCCAATCTTCTGCACAAGTTTCTTAAATGTTGCAGTTGGTAATGCTTTAGTGAATAAATCTGCCAGATTATCACTTGACCGTATCTGCTTGACATTAATTTCACCTTTCTCCTGAAGTTCATGAGTATAAAAGAATTTAGGTGAAATGTGTTTGGTTCTATCACCTTTGATATATCCTCCTCTAATTTGAGTAATACAAGCAGCATTATCTTCGTATAAAATTGTTGGACTATCATTAATCACTGGAAGACCACACTTTTCTTGAATATGTTGAATCACTGATCTTAGCCAAACACATTCTCGACTTGCCTCATGAATTGCAATTATCTCTGAGTGATTTGAAGAGGTAGCAGATATTGTTTGCTTGACAGATCTCCATGATATAGCAGAATTTCCATAAGTAAATACATATCCAGTTTGAGATCTACCTCTGTGTGGATCTGAAAGATAACCTGCATCCGCATATCCAACTAAT